>CALNXI010003008.1:17500-37917 GCA_942486025.1 Porites evermanni
GCATGTCTGCATGTCTTGAACAAAATAATCATAATTGGAATCTCTAATAATAATAACAACTGGAATCTCAATTTGTGGTTGGACTGTATTTGGTTACCCTAACAGCTGAATTTCTTGTTAGATACATACAGACGGAGAGACGAATCCTACACTGCCTTGTACCAAATATACGTTTTTTCGAAATCCGACGGGGCCATAACCTAGTCCGCCCCACGGGAATCTAATTCGCTTCTTCTTGGACATGGAATTTTACCCCATTTTTAATAAGATAGTAAATAATTAGCCACAAATTTCAACTATTTATTCAACAGGAGAGGTTTGAATTCGAGAAAAAGCTTCCTAAGGGTGAATATTGGAACACGATAAGTGCAGGAGCTAAAATTAAAGGAGGTCCACTGAAATGATAATCATACAATTATTCTCCCGCCAGAAACCTATTATGCGTATTTTTAGACTTGGTGCATCAAATCAAAGAAATGGCTCCCAAATGATGGTTTAATAAAAATGCAGAGTTACAGAATATTGCAAGATCTTTGCGGATTTACAGGTACAAATGTCTGTTTTTGGTAATTGCATTACCATCTACATTAGATGGTGTTGCATACCAAGAAAAAGAAAAATAGATATAGCAGACTAAAATAAAATGGAATAAAAAAGCAGCTGAGATTAACCCGCAAGCAGAGGTTTCTTTCTGGCATGGCTTTGAGCATTACGAAGTTATTTGCATGACTTGTCAGTTCTTTTTGGACATGGAATTTTACCCCCACTTTTTAATAAGGTAGTAAATCAGTAATTATCCGCAAATTTCAGCTATACATTTAACAGGAGAGGTTTAATTCGAGAAAAAGCTTCCTAGGGGAGAATAACTCAGTTTTCCTGTGAGTGATGGAGATAGACTTGCAATCCTTTCTGCAGGTGGTAACGGGAAACAATCAATATAAGACTCAACAATCAACTGCGGGGTTGCACTTATGAGCCATGGCCTAATGCTCATTGTTTTAAGGAAAACAATAAAGTCTTAAAATTCAACTTGTCCAGCCTTCTCATGTTGCAAACTTGACACAAAATACAATGCAGGAAATTCATGTGTTTTGGTTCTTTAATAAGGCTTAGTATTAAATAGCATGTATGTTATAATTCTTTGAAAATTCCATCAATATCTACTGGTTTTCTGGCCCCGTAGTTTAGTGGATGAAATCAGCCCATTTTCATTCCAGTATTCATGCTGACCAATAATTCTGGCTATTACCCAGTCTAGATCACTGAACAGATCGGGCTATAAACTAGATTGCAACAGCACAGCCTCTTTCCTCTTCCCCCATGAACGGAGAAACGGCCAAACTACTTCTTTTCTTGAGAGGAAAAACCTGCTTCAGGTTTATTTCGGGCGATCTTTCAAGCCACAGATCCTTTTGCTCATGATCAATGGCTTGTTCGGTGTATAATTTACCACCATCAGACGTTTCTCTCGATCATTAATAGCAATGATACTCTGGAAAAAAAAAACAGAGCAACGTTAATAATATCTAAACAAACAGTTATTACGAACTCATCGAAAAAGTACGCGTGAAAGATGCATTTTCCGGCAAATGAAACACAACACCTCGCTAGTACATGTTCACAAATTAATGGTGAGAACAGCGAAAATTACCACACTTTGCAGTGAAAGAAAACATTAAAACTGCGAGGTACTTCGAGGTTCTAAAATCGAAATACCTCCACTGCTATCTCATTTTGCTATTTTCATTATCTATTTGTCAAAAGGTTACCAGAACAATGCTCACTTACCACGATTCTTCGGGCTCATTCAGCCATCGCTACATTTGCAATTGTAATGAGGTCCGACATATTGATCTAAAAGGACCACAAAAGGCCATTATCAGAGCCAGGGACAAAATTTGTCAGCGAAAATACAACCTAAATCAACAGAAAGCTACATACCTAACCTTGAAGTACTTTGAACTGTGTGAATTTTCCGTTTGAATATCCGCTTGTGACAACTTCTTGCAACTACTGAATCGATGAGACTAATGAGCTTTTAGACGCAGAGCATCATGGCATACTTGATCTATCCTCCTTTTCATAGAGATACCAAACACTGCCTTTTACCAAATACACGTTTTTTCGAGATCCGACCGGGCCATAACCTAGTCCGCCCCACCGGAATCTAGTTCACTTCTTCTTGGACATGGTATTTTACCCCCACTTTTTAATAAGATAGTAAATCAGTAATTAGCCGCAAATTATAGCTGTTTATTCAACAGGAGAGATTTGAAAAAGCTACCTACGGGTGAATATTGAAACATCATAAGTGCGGGAGGTGAAATTAAAGGAGGTCAACTGAAATGATAATCATATAATTATTCTCCCGCCAGAAACCTGTTATGCGTATTTTTAGACTTAGTGCATCAAATCAAAGAAATGCTTCCCAAATGATGGTTTAATAAAATTGTAGACTTACAGAATATTGCAAGATATTTTGGGATTTACAGGTACAAATGTCTGTTTCGGTACCTTCCATGTTTTAATTTTAATCAGTTTTCTTAAGACAAATAATTTTTCTACTCTGAAATAAATCTAGACGAAGGCGTTGTCTTGCCTCATTTTGTACAATGACTTTGCCCAGAGCTAACGTAATACCAGATTTTTCGATATTAAAACACTAACGAGTACCTGAGCTTAGCAAGAGGTCCTAATGATAATTATAGCATCATTCTCTCGGAAAAAGCTTTTTGGCAAATGTTTAGTCTTAATGTGTCGAAACCAAAGAAACGCTTCATATGTTGATTAATCGGTGAAAATGTAGCCTGTTCCAAGCGTTCAGATAGTGGAGAGCGGTGCGAAGTAAAGAAAGGGATGAAAAGTAGAGGGGGACTGGGGAGAGAGGTGCGGGAGAGGTGCGGGTTCCCTCTCTCACCTCTCCCCCTCCCCCGCTTTTATTTTTTCGCGCTCCTTTTACTTCGCACCGCTCCCCACTATCTGAACGCTTGGAACAGGCTAGTGAAAATGCTAACGTACAGAAAAATCTTTGAGATTCGCTGACGCACAGGTATAATTGTTTGGCATCGGTACCTTCTACGTTTTGAAATAAACTTTCTTCAAGCTAAAGGCGTTGCTTTCCCTCATTTTGGACAATGACTTTGGTAGGAAACGTCATGTGCGAAGTTTCGAGAAAAAGCAGCCCATGACTGAAATATTGAAACACCAATACCGTCGGTTGCATCTAAGCGTGGACACGAGACAAAAAAACACGTTCTAATAGGGTGCCAGACATGACGTGTTTTGCCGCCAAACATTTGAAGTTTGACAGCCGTTAAAGCAAACTGTCACGCCAAAGGTGAATTGTTTATAATATGTTTTTGATCAGCGAGTTCCGCTCATTTTTCATTTTTCTCAACTTTCAGGCATATTTGTCGCTCAGAAACAACACACTTGCCTTCAGAAATTATTCTTAACGTCTAAAAATTCTTGCAACGAATATTTTGATGAGCGAAAATAAATCAAGTCGACAACAGCCGCCTACCCCAAACTTCACATGTTTGGCGGCAAAACATGTCATGTTTGCACCCAAGTAGAACATGTTTTTTCCTCACGTGTACACACTTGGATGCAACCGACGGTAAGTAGGAGGTCCCAATGTTAATTAGGATTATGCCTTCGTAAAATCCTTTCATGCACAATGCGCCGAAACCAAAGAAACTTTCTTTGATTTTTCTTAAGACAAATAGTTTTTTCATGTACCCGTTTTGAAATATATGTATTTTCTGTCTTGTTAATTTAATATGCTGGTGTTCGTGTATCTGTTTAACTTTATTGCGATGTTTCAACCCTATTATTGTAACTTTTTTTACTTTTCCTTCCTGCCTCGATTAGCTATAGGCTACTTTGCGGGCAAGGATTAATTATGGCATGTGTGCCAAGTGTTTTGAATAAACGTGAACTTGAGTAAAATAATAATAATTGGAATCTCTAAAAATAATAACAATTGGAATCTCAATTTGTGGTTGGACTGTATTTGGTTGTCCCATTGACAGCTGAATTTCGCAAAAAGCTTTTGGCAAATATTTAGTCTTAATGCGTCGAAACCAAAGAAACGCTTCATATGATGATTAATCGGTGAAAATGCTAACGTACAGAAATATGACGCAGAGGAATAATTGTTTGGCATCGGTACCTTCTCTTTTTTGAAATAAACGTTCTTCAAGCTAAAGGCGTTGTCTTGCCTCATTTTGGACGATGACTTTCGTAGGAAAGGTCATGTGCGAAGTTTCCAGAAAAAGGAGCCCATGACTGAAATATTGGAACACCAATAAGTAGGAGGTCCCAGTGTTAATTTTGATTATGCCTTCGTAAAATTCTTTCATGCACAATGCGCCGAAACCAAAGAAACTTTCACAATTAATGATTATGATTAATTACCCTGCGAGCAGAGGCTACATTTCCATTTTCGGAGCAAAAAGAGACCGTGGAAGGGGACTTTCGGTTTTGATCTACATTAGACGGTGTTGCATACCAAGGAAAAGAAAACTAGATATAGCAGAATAAAATAAAATGGAATAAAAAAGCTGTTGAGATTTCCCTGCAAGCAGAGGTCTCTTTCTGGCATGGCTTTGAGCATTACGAAGTTATTTTCATGACTTGTCAGTTACATAGTTGTAAACAAACCAATTAAGCGACTAACAACCCATGAATGACGCAAATGACTGTTAATGCGAAAGGTCATGCCAGAAAGAAACTTCTGCTCACAGTTTATGGAAAGGTATAAATTGTATTCCTCGTTATCCAAAGCGTCAAACTGGACTATCACTTTGTTCAAGGACTATCACCGTTCAAGGAAGAAGGAAAAAGGTAATTCCCCGATTTATTATCCTAAATCAGCTAAATTTCCTTTAACCCTTGTGGTTAACAAATACCTTTTGACAAAATTTATAAATGTATTTATTTGGCAAGGCTAAGGCTGTAGCAATTCAGGAAGGACGAGAACCATTCATTGCGACGATAATGTTTTAACTTACTGTTTCTTGTTACATTCACTTTTTACATAAGTCCTTTGAATCGATCGACTGTTGTGAAGTAGATAGATAGATCATGTCGCATCGATCATTTACCTCAAAGTTCAGTTATCATAGGTGTGTCGACTAATTTCTCTTGTAATTTTATCCCTGAACCGCCTGTAACTTCTTATGGGGCAAACGCCCCCGGTACCGTTTGTGATGTTCTCATTTAGACAACTAGACAACAGACAACTCTGTGCAGGAAAAAGATCTTTTAAACAATTCAAACTACGCCCGAATGAGCCGCCACATTTAGTCAAACAGGCTGGAGAACTAAGTGCAGCAAAGTAAAGTTGACCCGAAAATACCAAATGAAAGTGTTGCTCGACTACCCACCTGTACCAGTCTCGCTCCATCTAATCCTACGATCCTAAAAGCTCTTCCAAAATCTTTTCTCGTCAAAATGAAACCTATAAAATGAAAATGTAGAGCTAAGAAATGGAAAAGAAAAGAAAGAGAAAGAGAAAGAAACAGAAGAATGAAAAAGTGATAGAAGAACATTTTGGCAAAAATTCCTTTCTGCTCATGCCCGAACTTTGGAAGCATCAGGAACAGAAGGCCCCGAAGCGATCTATTCAGACGGTTTAATTTCTTCTAAGCCAGATAATGATCAGAAACCGGTTCGTAAAGAAATAACAAAGTGGAAAGAGCATTAACACTTCCCTGGTTTTGAATTATACGTTAACTTACGACAAAAAGCTTATTTACTTTGATAGTCTGCTGAGAAGGAAGTCCTTACACATGCATTGCTTTATTTAGGGTAAGAAAAGTTTGTCTTCGGGCGAAGTGAGTTTATAATCTCTCCCCCGCACGGTAAAATTGAGGCAAATTCAGCAAATCTCCTCTACTGTCAGTTAAATGCACCGATGAAATGTTCAAATGAAAAGTGGAAGTTGGAGAAAATACTCAGTTGTCGTTTTGAAGAAAAAAGGCAAAAGATCAAGCGACAAATTTGCCCTGGATGAATTTATCACTGTTTTCTTCTCGGCTAGGATCGGCAGAAGAAAAACCGAATGAGCGAAGATTTAAGGTACATTTTGTGTCTTTTTGAAGAAGAGAAGGTCTTTTGAAATAGAAATTTATCAATTAGCATTGTGTTAGTGACTTTTTAGTCGAGCTGATGTTAAATTTAAGCAAATTGTTTAGAAAACACGCCCAGATTTGAGACAGCTTTATTGTGTAGTTTTCATCGCATCGTTAAAAATTTTAGTTGAGTTACGGACACATTACGCTGGAATTGTTGTAAAGCGAATTTCATTTGAGTACAGAAAAATTTGGGTTTCCAAATAAATATTTCAAAAAATGACTTCTCTGTTTATTATTATAGCATAACAAAAGTAAAGCGCGCTCTGATTGGTCAGTTTAGCCTTCCACCATTTGCCCGTGGGTACACGCCAAGAAACTGAGCCAGGGCGGTAAAATTGAGGCAAATTCAGCAAATCTCCTCTCCTGCCGGTAAAAGGCACCGATCAAAATGTACGAATGAAAAATGGAAGATGAAGAAAATACTCAGTTGTCGTTTTAAAGAAAAAAGTGAAAAAATCAAGCAGCAATTTCAGTTTGCCCTGGATTATTAAATTTATCACTGTTTTCTTAACAGCTAGGATCGGCAGAAAAAACCAAGTGAGCGAAGTTCTTTCAGGATTTTTAAAGCCCGAGATTTAAGGTACATTTTGTGTGTTTTTATAGAAGAGAAAGTCTTTTTTGAAATGGAATTTATCTATTAGCATTGTGTTATTGACTTTTTAGTCGCGCTGATGTTAAATTCAAGCAATTTTTTTAGGGACCACTCTCAGACTGGAGACAGCTTTGCCCTTGTAATGTCCGCATGGGAAATACGTAATAATTTCCCGGAGTAGTCAATCGATAAAAATCGATAGCAATCAAGTGATTTTTATCGATCGATAACGGAAATCAGTGAAAATTGATAAACTAATTTGCTGTGTCAAATCCATAGTATCGATTTTTCTTGATTTTAACGATTTATAACGGTAAGTCCGACATTGTTGTTGTTTGGCATACGTTAATGAGTACAGCTGAGAAAACACGTCCACGAGTAACAACTGATCAGCAAACATGAAAATAAGAAATGTGGAAACTATGACAGACACAAGATTCTCTCTAAAACCGCGATCCTTTTGTACATATTAACTAAATCGGTTCGGTGTAATTACATTCGCAGTTCTCGCAGGCAAGTACCACGAGAAATATAACCCTAGATAAAAGATTTCCCAGCCTGAATTTTTGAGACATGATCCTCTAGAGTCGAAGAGGTGCCTGAAATTCAGGGTAAAAGATTTCCCTAGATAGCTTTTCACCGTTTTCCTTTATTACTCGATAAAATGACTTGATCGCTAACGATTTTTATCGATTTCGATTTTTATCTATTGACTACTCCGGCAACTTTACACGCGGAACTGATGTTATTTTGAAAGGGTGGCAGTTCTAAATCGTGAAAAAACTGGGCGCCTAGCTACAAACCTGGCCAATATCGGCCGTCAGAAGACTTTAAAGCGGGTTTTAAAGGAAAGATAAGATTTTTTTAAACTTTTTATTAAAAAAGTGATAATAAATTGTGTGATCTTTCGACTCTCAATTGCAACAGACACTCCATTGTCAACAAATTCACTGTTTGCCTGAAATCAGTTTTCATTCTTGGATGAACAGAAGAACAGAGGTATCTTCCGATATAAATCGATGGAATCTGTAAAATCTAGTTAAATCGATAAACGAAACGAGTGTGTCATCGATTTCTACCGATTGATCGATACAATATCAATCACAATCATACTTACCGATTTTTATCGATTGACTACTCCGGGTAATTTGTGGACGGAGTAACTAATAGTCGTGGGTGCAAAGTCGTGAGTCGTGGGTACCAGGTTGTGGGTCGTAAAATTTTCCTTGGAAAAAATAAGAGGTTCTTTCAAAATAAATAATTTTCTTTCATTTTGACGGACTGCATGAAAAAAAAATTGTATGAACGATAACTAAGCAAATTTTTGCTCTGTTAACACTAATTGTTGAAATGCTGACAATTTGTTTTATTGTTTTCAAGACGACGCCGCTGTTTACTCACATGCTGAATTGAAAAAAGCGACGTTGATGGTATTCGTAGAAATCAAGAGAGAATGGAAATTTAATACAAGCAACGCTGATTTATTTCAATAGATAATAACCACCAATATACAAAATCATGCATACTGTAAAAATCACTTACCTTTTCTGATTTGATGAAAATCACGAATGCACGTTGTTGAAGAAACGGCGCGGGAAGATCAGAATGTCAGCACCAGGGCGGATAAATGCAGACCGAATGGCACATCCCTACAACAAAGGGTAATTCGTGGGGTCAATAGGTATCTGACAATAGCTAGCTAAGGCACGCCGAGGATCGCCGAGACATAACTCCTTTAGCCCTGATTTTGAGTACGTATTAGCTTTCTTTAGTCTGTTTTGATAATCCCTGGAGAGTTAAATTGAAGCATTTCTTTTTTGGAGGCTTAAAGCGATAAAATAAAAGCAAGCGAATGACATGCACAGTTCTGGTCTCTGGTCTATGAATTATCACAAATAGTAGCAAAGTGTCTTTATAGACATCTAAAAAGGTTGTCTCTCTAAATTCAACGCTTCGCAAACAGATGTAAGTAAACTTCTATGCAAAGATAGCTGGAAATCAGTCGTCTATAGTCCGGGTACCACTGCAGGGACGAGGCCTCGCACAAATAATAATTATTGATTAAGAAGTGATTCGGAGACGTTAATCTACAAATGGAAACTGTTTCTTTCTTCGACCTCTCACTTCTTGGCATTTTTAAGGTAATTGGTAAATATCATTGCATTGTTTGATATTTCCGTGTCTATCTACTGCAGCTTTAATCCGCCATGTCCATCACGTTGTACAAGAAGGGAGAGTCAACAGGCTCCACGTTTACACAGTCAGAACCGAATCTCGTCGGAGCCGGACGGGAATTCACAATAGCCAATGTTACAGCAGGAACCTGGATCCTCTACACTGACATAAACTACAATAAAGAAGGAAATAAAGAGGGCAAGAATCAGACTTTCAAGATAGTAGATGGTGACCAAAAAGGCGTTAAAATAGATTCCGTTAATGGCTCCATGTTCCTGGTAGACGAAGGACTCATTTTGTTTGAACATTTTGGGTATGGTGGAGACAGGAAGGTACTACGAATATAATTAGTGAACTTATTCAGTAATAACTGGGGAAACCTATTTTCTCTTTGTTCTGCTTTACTGTTTATACTAAAAACAACGCAAATAAATCAAAGGCATATGAGACACCAAAGATTTTTTTGACTTCAGATTCAGCTGAAGCCGGTTAGGATAGAGTTTTTAATGGCTTTTGATTCCGGTAAAAAAATTATCTTGCAATTCAATAATCTGCTCAGAGAGGTTCAATTATGAGATAACTTAATTTTAACATGCTTATCTTAGTTCAGTCAATTTTTAATATCAATATGTGATTGCAAGCAAAAGCCTTATCGGCCTAGCTGAAATCATGTGTCGGATATATACAAATTCAGGGTTTTAGTTCGGGTTAGGTCAAATCTTGAAATTTCAACATTCTGCATGCAGAGTCTTGAAATTCTGCATGCCAAACTATTGTAATTTCAAAATTTGGTAACTTACCAAAAATTGACTCACCGTGATATCCCGGGGGGGTACTTGACCAATATTTGGGTATGGGTGAGCCGCTGAGGGTTTAAAACCCTGACCCTGTTTTGGACAAAAAATTCCTAAAATACATACCCTGTTTAGGACAACACGATCAATTTTAGTACATTGTTTAGTACGCTGTTTCCACTAAGACGAATTCGATCCTGCATAAAAAACACTGTGCACAATTAGAACAGACTCGCACAAATCATGCACACTGTTTAGGACAGGCTCGTGCGAAATTATATACCCTGTTTAGGACAGAGCGGACGAAAACCATACCTTGTCCAGAGGACCCCCCCCCCTCGGGGGTGATAACACACGGTATAACTCACCACGTTGGCGTGAAATCCCAGGGCTTTCTCAGAAGTGGGCGGCAAACTTCGAACTAAAACGTTTGCCATTACCCCTCCCACCATCCCGGAACAGATGTAGCCTCTGTTTGGAAGAGAAGTCACCAATGGCGCGTTTCCCTGACCCCAAACAATACTAAAACAATAGAAAGAATGACATGTCATTGTTTTCTGCGACCAATTAGGAGAGACCTTACGAGCAGCTGCTACACTACTCGGAAACCAGCAAAAATTTTCACGACTGACATATCCGCGAAGTAATAAAGTGAATTCCCCGGGGGCGTTACTCACCAATGTTTTCTACGGGGAGACTCCACCGCTCAGAGGTGTAACATTTTTTTCGTTGTATTGATAATATGCGAAATCTTCTCGATTTGAAGAAACTAGGCGCGCAAGGTGGCCCCGGTTAATTTTTCAGCATGCGCGCAAGGCGTTCTTGGGAAATTCTGGAAACACGTGGTTGACTAGGCTCGATTTCCGCCGTCTCCCGGGTCCGGTCCGGGGATGAGTGCGGGCTCATTTTCCCGAACAGCGGCTGGTAATCTAGCCTCCCACGCAGGCGTTTTTAGGGAAGCTCGTCTTTCTTGTGGGGAGGGATGAAAGATGAGCCTTCCCTAAAAACGCCTGCGTGGGAGGCTACTGGTAATCGAGCCTAGCCGTTGACCGGTCAGCATTAGATTAGAACCTCCCCTCTTAACTAGACTTACATGAATTTCCTAAGTCTCTACTCTTTCTACTCTTCTAGTCTTTCTCTAAAGGTTGATTTCCACTGTCGCGTAATTTTTACGTGCGTAAATTTTGCATTCGCAAATAAGATAAAGGCAACGCATGAACGGTCTCTCGTAAGCGTAAAAGTTAAACCTCGCTCAACTTCACGTTTAATCTCAACACTTTGGGTCGGATATTTAAACGAAGTCTAACTTAGACTGCGGTTTAGGAAATCTTTGGACTTTAATTTTAAATCTCGTCCATAGTGGGTTATTTTAAGAAGACAAATGCTTTTCTAATCTACGCCATATGCTTTCATGAAACTGTTCACGATAAATCGTGTTTATATAAAAGCGTTCGGCAAACTGAAAATGGTTTAGAACGGCGATTTTGTTAAACACTGGCTAAACTCCGTTTAAATAACTGGCCCTTTATATCTTGTCTTATTTTTTGTTTACGTGATTAAAATTTACGTGTGTTCCCTTGGTTAACGCGTGCGTAGCCAAAAACGCGTCAGTGGAAATCAACCTTAAGTCTAAGTCCCCTCAATTAATTTTTGGGAAGTGAAAAGGGAAATTGACTGTGGCATTAGCGGGATCCGAACCCGTGGTCTTAGGGCCTGTTTACATGGAGGTGGGGGACCCCAGGTAGGAGAGGTAACCCGTTTAGGAGGGGTTAACCCGCCTGTCCATATAATCTCTCATTTTAATTTGATCAAGTTTACACGTTAGGTGGGGTAACCCACCACATGTTACCTCACCTACCTGGGGTCCCCCACTTTCATGTAAACAGGCCCTTAAAAAACTGAACTCTATCGCCTATACCACTACACCACAGTGGATTCATCAGAAAATGATGCGTTCGTTTTACATTATTTATAGTGACAAACCTATAAGTAAATTAAAGTTAACCATTTCGAGTCAGTGCTTAACCCTAATCACTATAACGTTTTTCGCGAAGTTTTCAGAAAATGTCATAACCATAGAAATAGAGTTCTAAAGTGATGACGTCATAAAAATAAAATTTGGGAATTTATAGGATTTGTCAAGATATTCAGAAAGCACAATGTCCAAAACGCCTACTCGCCAAAAATTAGCATTTTGGGGCAAAATGTCTCTTAGATATTTGCCCAGTTACGCTTTGATGACTCCACACAAATCCTTCTAAATATGACTTGGGTCTAAAAGTTTAGACCCTTTGGGGCGGCACAACATCATCATCATCATCATCTTTTTTTATTTAAACAACTTGGGTTTTAAAGCTTATATAGCTTATGGGGCACATACCTATAAACTGCAGCTATAGGTACATCATTCGGGCGGAGCCTCCCCCGCATAGGTCATTATAGGGAGTACCCCTCGGGGGGTGAATTCCAGCTTGGTTAGTTAGTATTTTTTTTTTTTTTCAGATTCTACCCGTGTTGCATTTAAGAGTAGTCTGATGCTGATCCAAACCTCACGATCATCTTTACTGACATAATCTGAGTGTTATCTTTCTATTATTATTATTTTCTTGTAGTGGTTTCAAGACAATCAGGAAGATCTGACCGGATTATTCCCAGATCCACCAAAGCAATCACCAAAGAAATCAGGCGTCTCCTCTGCTATCTTGTTGTCTAAGAACCGGTCCGTAGAATTGTTCACCGAAACCTATTTTGGCGAAAAAGGCGACAAATATACTTTGCAACCAGGAGAATGGTGTGAATTGTTAAAGTTCTCGGACAAGCACCAGCCGGGACACAACGACAAATGGTTGAGCTTAAAGTTTATCTACAAAGCGTAAGAGTTGAAAAACCCAACCTGCCAGCCACAGTCCATTTTGCTCGAGTTTTCTTTAAGTCTCGAAGTTATGTAGTTTTTGATTGAGAAGCCGATTGTAATTAGTACACTTTAGGATTTTAAGAGTTCTAAAATGTTGTCAAAACCAGAGGGAAGAATTGAATAAATGAAGATTAATTGTTTCCTTTATCCAGCATTTTATCTTTGTAAACTTTAACTTAATTGTACGGGAAACTGGCTGTGACATTCAAATGGGAGATGAAACTTTTTGCCTCGTACCCAGACGTCTCTCTCTTTCGATGAAAATTTGCGCGCAAAGAAAGGCGGGAAGGAGAAAACGGGCGGGCACCTAGCGAGCACCTCTCTTGTTTCTCCTTCCCATGGCCCATTGCGATTAGCCACCAGTCACTGGCGTTTCCCGTTCGCCTCTATGTGGAATAAATACTCCCTTTCTGTCCTATTATGGCTCTTGGCCGGAGCAAAGGATCTTATTATGACCTGTTGGCCAGAGTAGTATTATGAATGTAATGTGTAGTGTTATGAATTAACATAGAAAAAACAGTAGTCAGAGAAATTATTTATCGAAAAATTTTATTCGAAAACCCATAATTTTATCCTTAAAAGCAATTCACGTAACACTAACTGGATCGTGGAACATTTCACGCAAGAAAAAGGGGCCGACATCAAATGTCAACGCCAAAATCCGTCTCAAGTCGTATAAAACCCCTATGAAAAAACTATAAATACTTAAATTTCCATTTAGAAACGGAACTTCCTTGACCATTAATGTGCAAGTTGTACCTGAAAATTCTTTTANTAAACTTTAACTTAATTGTACGGGAAACTGGCTGTGACATTCAAATGGGAGATGAAACTTTTTGCCTCGTACCCAGACGTCTCTCTCTTTCGATGAAAATTTGCGCGCAAAGAAAGGCGGGAAGGAGAAAACGGGCGGGCACCTAGCGAGCACCTCTCTTGTTTCTCCTTCCCATGGCCCATTGCGATTAGCCACCAGTCACTGGCGTTTCCCGTTCGCCTCTATGTGGAATAAATACTCCCTTTCTGTCCTATTATGGCTCTTGGCCGGAGCAAAGGATCATATTATGACCTGTTGGCCAGAGTAGTATTATGAATGTAATGTGTAGTGTTATGAATGAACATAGAAAAAACAGTAGTCAGAGAAATTATTTATCGAAAAATTTTATTCGAAAACCCATAATTTTATCCTTAAAAGCAATTCACGTAACACTAACTGGATCGTGGAACATTTCACGCAAGAAAAAGGGGCCGACATCAAATGTCAACGCCAAAATCCGTCTCAAGTCGTATAAAACACCTATGAAAAAACTATAAATACTTAAATTTCCATTTAGAAACGGAACTTCCTTGACCATTAATGTGCAAGTTGTACCTGAAAATTCTTTTAAAACGTTGCCGCTTTAGTTTCTTTTCAGAACAGAAAAAGCGTTCCACCGTGAAGAAACCAACCAGGTTGAAGTCCTTGAGGGCAAATCAGTGTTCAGCTAAAAGCTTCTTTTCTTCTTATTCTACTAAAAGAAAACTGATCGATGATTCTTTTGAACTTTCCGGTTTCCATCTGTGTCTTAAAGCAGTGCATTCAGCCTTGCATTGAGAGACGACACAACAAAAATCACCGCTTCTTTTTCTGGCAAACAACAACTACCATATGAAGCTATATGACAAATTAACAATCTTTACCATGTCCCGTAAGAAGCACTGGCAGCAGCTAGTTTTGGTAATCCGACAGCTTTAAAATACAGAGCTTATTCCAGTTGACGACGCTCTTTTAAATACATCAACAAGGATTTTTGAAATTGTTTTTGAACTTTTCCCGTTGTTACGCTTGAGCCGCGTTCGTATGCGAGAACTATGCGAGAATTTGGCGCGAAGGGATGCATAAAGGCGTAATAATGGTCAGCGTTCATTCGCTGACGCAAGGGTAGGTACTTCATAGCCAGGGGGGGTGATGAACTTGGTAGTTTGTTTGTCCGGACGATCTTGGCCATCGTGACGTCACGAAGAGAGAAGCGCGCAACTTCGAGGAGTTTTCGAAAATGGCGTCGTTGCCATTTCCAAATGTTACTTTTAAAGTTGGTTTTCCTTGATATTGACGCTCCAAAATGGTTTTTGTCACGGTAGGATAGTGCAGTTCCAACATCTCTTTCCGAAAAGGTGAGTGAAATGTGTATTAATCCGAAAAACAACGCGTATGAGAGCTGTAAACAGTTTCGGTCAATTTCCTCGAGTGGAATAATGTGCCGCAAAAGTTTGCATGTTCGCACAGTAATATCGCATTTTCTCGAAATCGGTGAGGTGTTGAACATCGAAACTTAGCATAAGGGTGGGTTACTTCTATTCGAAAGCTTTGTCTCTGAAGTTAATTGAGATAAACTTGCAGTAAAAATGATCAGTCCATTCGAGTGTGCCAGCGTAACCGCTATTAAAGGTACAGTCCCAGAACTGATGCAATTGTATTCATTACTTTGCTGTTATCTCCAATAATGCCAACAGTATCACCTATTCAAGCTGTCTTTTCGGGATAAGTAAACTTTAAAGTAGTTTCTGTTAGAGGGAAAGTATAGTTGCAACAGCTCTTTCCGAGAAGGAGAGTTAATTGTATTATATTCTGTTGATAATTACCTCGTAAACAGTTTAAGCCAATTTTTTCAAGTGGAATATTTGTCGCAGAAATTTGCGTGATCGCATATTAACATCGCATGTTTTAGAAAATCGGTTTGGTGTGGGAATTCGAAACTTGGCAGAAGGGTAGGTCAGCAATAGTGGAAAACATTGTCCTTGATGTTTAATGGCAGAAATTAGCAGTAAAAATGATCAGTCCATTCGAGTGCGCTTAATATTGATATAAACAGATGACCTCGACTCGGTTACCCCGGCACAATGTAAGTCAATTATTTTTCGGTTTTAAGAAAAAGGAAACCAAAGACTTCCCTCAACACTATGTATCTATAATAATTACACCAGGAATATATATTGTTTTAACACTTGAAGGTTGTACCATCTTGTTGAAGCAAAGGATATTTCTCTGTAATACCTATAAGCTTACATTAAGTTTTCATAAATAGCAAAAAAAATTAATAAGATTTACATACAGCTCCAAACATGTACATCTGTTATGCATGAGGCAATTTCATATCATTCCACATCAATAGTTAGTGCGAATGGAGGCAAAGATGTACAGTGAAACTTGCATAATTTAAGCGGACACCTCAGAGAATGCTGTAGTCCCCACTTAATACAAAGTTTCTTCCTACGACATACAGGTAGAAAATGTCATATGAGGCAGACCAGCCAACTCTCACAATTCTGCCGTGAGTCTCACGATTTTTTAACTTTACTCACAGTCTCACGACAAGACTCCCAATCTCATGGTTTTCTGGGAAATATTCTAAATTGAAATATTACCTTGTTGAATAAAAACATAAATTTTGTGGGGAAATTCTTGTGCCTGGATAAGCTTTGACTATTTTAGCCATGAAGTTGTCTTAGCCCAAAGAAATGACTCTGCTGTATGTTTCGTCACAATGATAACCTATTTTTTGGCATCTTAAAGTCATCAAAGAAAAAGCGGCATCTAATTTGTTACATAAGGGACCACACTAAGCAAGGTTATATTAAAATAAACAGTTGATTCCCCTAATGGAAAAGGGGTCGTTTACTTTTGATCGGGAAAAAATAGAATCTCACTACTTTTTGTAGAATCTCCTGATTTTTTTTCATGAGTCTACAGATTTTCCTTTATCAGGGGTTGGCAGGTCTGTATGAGGAGCTGAGTACCATTCAAATAAAAGGTGGAAACATTTGGAATACTCCCAGAGATATGATGATATACATTTACATTAATATCTTTATTTGTGCGGAGCAAATTGTACCTCAAATTTTAAGATATCAAATGAATAAAACAAGCAAATGAAATGAGAAAGTACTGTAACTCATTTATATAATTTACAGAAGTCCCCTGGTGACACTAGCCGAGTGCTGATAGGGCAAGACCCCCAATATCATGGTTTTCTGGGAAAGCAAAAGGCATCTTAAAATAACAAAAGGCACATAGGGCTCAGCCGAATGGTACCATAATGACGTCAAAACGTATGGAAACAGGCCTTTTCTCCAAAACCCGCCCTATTACCCTGTGGCTATTTTTATTTGCGTTTACCCTACCTCACCTCCCCTCCCTGTACCTGATGAAACAAGGCTTTCAACAGTCTGTTGAGATAGGATGCTTTTTGTTTTAAAGGATGAGCTCATCATATTTTATTATCGTAGAGACAGGGGTAAGATAAGTTAACAATAATAGACAGATTATTATAGGTGGGTTACTCATTTTTACAGCTATCCCTAGAAGAAGAAATAGAAGTAAAGAGCTGACTGGCAGCCACTGAGATTGAGGAGAGGAGAAAGGAAATTGAAAGAGAAGAGAAAGAGTTGAAAGGAAAAGAAGAAAGGTTAAGACAAAAAGCAAAAGAAATTAAAACACAGTAATAGAGGCCAAGCGGGTAGCTGCCCAACTGCAACTAATGGCAGGGCAGCTAGACTGCTTGGCTAACCAAATTCTAGAAGAGACCAACAAGTTAAAGAAGAAGTAAAAGAAAAACACCAGTGTAAGAAAATTTTATTGATAACAAACCGTTCTTTTAATCAAAGTCAATGTGCAAAGCTTTTAAATGTATCAAGTCTAAGTCAGACCTGTTATGCAAGAAAGAAAACACATTTGTTCAGTGTATAAAAAATAAAAGGAAACTGGTTCTTCTAATTTCTCGTATCCTGTAGGGTCTCTTCTCGCTCCATGGAATCCACTCCATCTAACATCCTCCACTTCCCGCACCGCACTACTCTCTTGGAGGAATCTATTATACTAGATCTTTACCGACATCCAGTAAGCAGCACCTCGTCCATCATACACTGCATGTTTTTTCTCATCATCTACAGAGTATTCCCAACCAAGGAAGCACCTAATTATAAAATCAGTAAGATAAAAAGAGATTATTATATATACAAAAGTGAAAACAAATAAATCAATAAAGGCAATATTATCTCCATAGCAATGGCAAGGCTATGTGAAATATATTAGCAGAGGCAGTACAAAAGCAAATTTTAAAGAGGGGCTTTAGAGCTATTATAATGGAACACCTATAGTCATGGAATGATTGTCTTTACTAAGTTACGCCTACCAAGAAATTACCACAAAGCTACATCAGCTGGGTGATAAAACTGTACAAGCTGGGTGATAAAACTGTACGAGCAGGCCCCGAATTGTTGGAACTGGACAGTGTCACTTGATGTAACTGACAATAGCATGGAGTCCAAGTAAGTTAAAAAGCATCAATAATTGAAAATTAAACTGATGCCCCTGCACTGCCACTCCCAGTAGATCCCCTGCCTTGACATTACCTAATAAACATACATTGATACTCGTGTCATTTTCTAAACTCGTGTAGTTATTGACTTATATTGTCGTTCTTGAACTTTCATGTCTTTATTGAACTAAACAAAAAGGAAAACCGAAAAAAATGTAACATAAAAAAGTCTCTTTTTATATTGTAAAAATGTGAGAAGGGTGATGATATTCATCGCATGAAAATCCTGCAATTTTTTATATCCTTAGAAATTTTTTCTCCTCATTTTTAAGATGCGGACGCCCGAGGAAACACATTTTCAATATTACACCATTGAAACGCTTACTAGTGTCCGTTTTCTTGGCTTTTTCTAGTTTTTTTTTTTTCTATTAACTCTGTAAAGCGATTAAGGCAAAGCTACATACCCATCCTTTCTACGGCTCCTCCTCCTGGATTCTCTGCATAAAGCCCTAAAATGTTGATGTTGATCAAAAACTTTAGCTCACGGCACTTTACCCTAGTGATAGATTCTGTTTGACTATTTACAGGATAAAAACCATGTTCTCCTTTGTTTGTGGGGCGAAGAAGCAAAGAGAAAGGCAATGTGAACTTATCTCCATCATGAGCAATGAATGTTTTGACAAAACGATCGTAATTTATCGTGAAAAGTTGCAATATAATAGGCTATAATAATATCCTTGGTTATCGCGCGACGATTAGATTCAATACGCTTTATTAACATTTTGATACGTTTGACTCAAACAGGAAATCCTTTCAAAACCCTTGAAGATTATAGCCCATATTTCTATAAAAAAAAAAACACTTGCTTCTTACATTTGTTTAGTTTTAATAAATTGTTTACACAATTTGATAGTCTAGTATGAACATCATGACGCTATGTTTCGTGACCTGTCCACGCCACTTTCGCAATTTTTGTAAACATCCCTGAGGTCTGCGACTTTTATCCCACTGATCATTTTTGCTTACTTATTAGACGACTCACTTCTATCACTAATTGAGAGACCTATACCATATTAACGTCATTTGTTTTTCTCGAGACTAAATTCTGCTGGGCTGTTTAGTTATGCGTCTCTAAAGACGCCCCGGTATGAGTTGTACCATCTGGTCGATCTCGGGAAGTTCTTGATTTTTTACGATGGAAATGCTTATTCCTAGAATAAATTGCAATCTTACTATATAGCATTAATAGATAAACACATACCTTCGGTCGTTTCATCGCAACGTCTCGACTTTTACCACTTGAAACCACGAAACAATTTCGCTCGATGAAACCATTTAAAGTTCCCGGGATAAATTTCTCGTGACGTCACGATGGCCAAGATCATCCGCCGCGCGATCCCTATAGGAGCGATTGACGAGTTCATCCCCCCCCCCCCTGTTCATAGCGGAGCTCCAACCGCGCGCGTGCGCGGAGCCCAATTGCTAAGGAAATGAAAGAGTACGATACGAAGATTCAGTCTCAGAAAAGGAAATGTGGTATCTACCCATCCGAGAAAATTTGGTAATCATGTGACCGTACGCCCGACCGTTTGTCCGCACCACAGGGAAACCAATGTTTACTTTCTAGCTAGTTTGGGAGCCCAAGAGAAAACTAATTGCACATCAATGTTGTGATCAATTGACAGCTGTCAAAATAGGATATCCGCTGACCAGTATCACCTGACCGTACCGTAGGCTCAAGTGTCGACCCATCGAGGTCGAGTATTTTTTGAAAGTTATCCGCCGACAAATTACTAGTTTCAAATGATCGCAGGCTCAAGTTTATTTTTTCCAATGATTCATATGAAATATGTTGTGTTTATGTCACTATGGCCCCGCACTGTTAAGATTTTAATTTCAAACTGACCTCGGACGCGAAAATTCAGCCATTTGTTAAAAAATACAGGCGGGGATGACCTTTTCTTACCATGGTCACGCGTTGGTCACGCTCTACGTCCAATTTTTATACTCTGACTGGTCAAAAATTGACAGGTGAGTTCATGCGGAAAATTTATGCATCGTCTTGAAAGTTGTTTACTTTGAGAGTTGAAGCTGACAGAGTTTTTTGTCAACTTGTGAAGAATTTAACTGTCTTTTTCCACTAGATGTACAAAATGAAATACGGCTGCTCTCAAGAGTCTTCTGTTATTCATTGCTGGTTTGTTTATTGGGTTTTTGGTTGAGAGAAATGCGTTGCTTGTCAAAATTTGGTAATCGGATTTCGGATGGCATCGTTTTCGTGTTTCACCTTGCTTAATGCGTAAGAGGGTTTAAAAGTCTAAAGCAACTGTGGGCTTCCTTGATATCTTTCAGGAACTGAATCTCGAATGGTAAGCCTGAGTAATTATTGTATTTGATGTTTGTTTTTGTTATATCTAATTTCATGAAGTCGAGCACAGTCTATGCGGCACGTTTATGCACGCTTGTAAGATTTGAGTCAATGATCTGACCTAGTATCAGGTTTGATAT
>CALNXI010003009.1:2994-5494 GCA_942486025.1 Porites evermanni
TTTTTTTTTCCTGGAAACTCCATTAATGACTCAGTAATCTCAGTAGCTTTCTTTTCAATCGATCAAAAAGTGTTTTATTGGAAGAAAGACCTTTTTTCCAGTAGAGCCAACAACAAACACTTCCTATCCCCGAATAAGCACTTCTGGCAAAGAAAACATAAAAACGAATGTTTCCGTAAAATTTATTCAAGAAAGCCACAGTGCCGGAAGACAAAAATAAAAGACAAAATAAATAGAAAGAAACCCCGGAAAAAATACTTAGAATTTGAGTTCTTTGTACGAACGAACTACCTCAAGTAATAGAAAGTTGATAATTTAATACTTTATAAAACGTACACCGACATTTAAAAAAAGTGTCAAAACACCTTGCTCTTGAGTGTAAAATACGCCTCGCTTATTTTCTTTCTTTTCCGCATTGATTTTCCACGCATCAAGGAAAATAATCTAAAGCGTCCGAACAGGCATTGCACATTTTTCATTTCCTTTCCATTATTTCACTTTCAAGTGGAGGAGATTTCAAATAACGACGACGAAACAAGTAAAAGCGACTGAAACACGATTCTGATCCAGAAAGAGTTTTCGTGGAAAATGTATTTTTAAGTGATAAAATTGCTTACATTCAGAGGGTGAAATAATTTTTCTTTATCAGGTTTTATTTACGGTTAAAACTAACGATTAAAACCACGTTTCGACCTCTAAAGTGCGACTTTTAGAAGGTTAATACGACAGAAATTAACATCAACTATAGTAAAATTTAAAACACGGAAATATTAAAAGCAATAATAAGAAATTATAGTAGAAATTAGTTTCATCGCCACATTTTCGCATCAAAAATGAATTACAATGTGTTAAAGTCAGTATATAACCAAAATTACCAAAACGTCTTGCTGGGGCTGGAATTTCCAAAATCTATAACTCTAGGAAGTTTGTAGTTTTGAATGAAACAACAATATTCTTATGAGGCCAAATTCTGAAACGACGAGAATTAAAATTACTTTAAAATACTATATATGATTTCCTGCATATGTAATACAATTTGTGTTCGATAAACGTGCGGCCGTTCACAGTTTTACCTACCCCTGCCTGTCGAGAAGGAAGAATTCCTCTTTTGATCAAATATAAGGAAGAGCTTTCTGCAAAGACGACATCAAGTTGTTTTGTCAAAGAGAGCCCTGCAGTTCCTCTTACTAACAAACCAAGTCTGTGAAATGCGGCTGTAGCCATTTGGACAAGTCAATTTGAAACTTTTGAGTTTGCAACACTCGGTGTACTTCTGCGCGCGCTGTCTGGGATATATTTAAAATAGAAGGCTAACGCAATTTATAATTGTCATTGCAGCAGCACTCTTGACGTCACACATTTTTCGTTCACTTCCTTCTTGGGATGCTTTGAATAATTTAGACAATTTGCTGAGTCATTTTAGACCCTGTTTAAATATAGCAAGGGACAAATTCCTAGAAAAATCACATTTTTTTTCACAAAGCTCATGATGTGCGTTAATGTCATTTCAAACAAAATAATGATACAAACACTTTTTTCGTTTTTATTCGTTATATTCTTTACGTCTATTAAGGAGAAAAAAGAAATCATTAAATTAGTGATATTTTACCTTGCCGAACAGTAAGTGAGGGTTGCTTTAAAGCACTGAAACAGATGTGTTTTGGGAATTCAGACTTTGATATTTGCGTCTGATCACGTACAAATTGTGGGCGGTCTAGGCAAATTTTTGTCACGCAATATTTCATTAACCTTACACTTAAATACATTTTGATAAAATAAAAAACTCCTGAAATTCAAAGACATCTTTTAATCAATTCAAGCTAAGTTAAACTATCCTATACCATACAGGAAAAACGTCAACACAAAACTATATTAGCTTCAGAAATACAAGTGATTAGCCATCAAGGTTTATATTTGCGTGACATTTTCTGTCACGACGAGGCGTCCTCCTCCTCCATTTCTCCCAAAAACCTTAAAATTAACACAGTTCAATAAATTTAAGAATTGAACTTACATGCTGTTACAAATAACATATTGTTTAGGACTATAGTATAGTCGTCGCGATATTGACAGTTGACTAAAAATAATCAAAAGGACAGTCTCTTATTGCTTCCGGTTGCTCTCTTTTGGATGGGGCCTGGATCCAAGAAGACCTGAGCGCCATATTTGTTCTTAGCCGGCTCCGCAGAGCTTGAGTTTTGTCACTAATTTTTCTGATTTTACAGCGCTTTGATTAGCGTAAATGAATGCGATGTGGACAAAACGGCTTCTGGAGTTTAAATGTGAGTGTATTAGTTCATCCATTTTGTAATATTGTTTGTCGGTGCTTCAGATTTTGCGCGTAAACAAACACAGCCGTAAAAAGTGTCTCAGTTGGTACAATACTCACGTGCAAATGCAGTTGAATCTCCATGAAGCCCACTTTGATGGAGTTGGCAGCTTGATAGAAGTTTCATTTACAGTTCTTTTACTCCATTATTTTGGAACTTTGATCACTGGC
>CALNXI010003009.1:10494-44877 GCA_942486025.1 Porites evermanni
TCTGCAAAGTTGCAGAATTTTACAGTTGTTTGTATGGTTGGGGCAGGTTTGTACCCCCACCACATAAACCTCATTTTGGAGCAATATCTTTGCTTGCCTTGGATGCCAAGGCTTAGTATTATTTGTTAATTTTAAGGCACTCTCTGCTGCATTGTCAATGGATAATTGCTAACTGGTTCCAGACAAACAAAAGTTGGAAAAAAACGTGAAAGGGTCTATTATGGTAATATGTACTCTGAAGGGTAGTGCTCTTTCCCCCCAGTGTTCATAATAAGAACTACCCAGTCCACCCACGTGATGATAATTTGGCTAACCCAAGGTTCTTAATTTTGCAGCTTCATGGCTAAGAAAGATGGATTTAGAGTTTGCCCTTATCTGGCAGGTCATGGTGTGGGATCAGTGTTTCATGGACCACCTGAAATCTTGCACACAGGTGTGGATGTAAGACGAAACAAAATGGTTATAAATGATGGTTATACTTCAGTACCATAAATCCTCCATTAAGCCCCCTCTCTTTAACAATCCCCTCCATTAACCCCCCTTCCCTTCCTCATTATTTTCAAAGAACAAACTGTATGAATTAATCACAACTGTAACACTTCATGTGGACTGATTTGGTAACTTTATGGTTCATTCATGTGCTGTAAGTTCTGATTTGTTCTTGATCTTTGTTTGTGTGACCTCCAACCTCATGTGACAGAGCTTTTCCACTTTGTGAACTAGTTTTTAAGGAGAACTGATATTATCATTTTTGCTAATGTAAATAAACCTCCCTCTCTATTAACCCCCTCCCCCCAAATGTGCTTGAAGTAAATAAGGGGACTCAACAAAGGATTTATGATTTTTTTTCCTTTACTTTGTAGTTAATTTCAATCCTGGAAAAATGGAAGCAGGAATGACATTTACTATAGGTGGGTGTTTTAAAACAAAGGTGCTGTTTAGTCCCATGGTACTCTGCATGCATGGCAGGAAATTCAATGCCAGATCCAGACCTTGAGTTAAGGGAGGGGGGCAGTCATCCAGACCCTGAGATAGGGGGGGGGGGCCTCCCTCAAAAATTTTTTTCGCGGTTTAAGCCCCCGGTTGGGTTTAAAAAAAAAGGGGGGCTGGGGCCCCAGCCCCCTCCCCTGGGTCCCCCCCTGGAATTCACTTCTAAACAGGGGCGGGCTAGGGTTTTTCCAAGGGGGGGGTCACACCAGGCTGGGAGAGCGTCGTGTAGGGGAGGAGGGGAGATCCCGGGGGGGGGCCGGTCCTTTAAAAAAAAAAAAGTGAGAGAGGAGTGGGGGGAGTTAGAAACACAGTGTGCTCGGGTGCCCCGACGTTGTGGCACAGAAGGGGAGGGATACCAAGGCAAAGGCAGAGCCGTGGGGGGGGGGGGGGGGCGAGGCAGCGGGACCGGGGGAGGGGGGGGGGGGGGTCATCTCTCAAAAATTTTTTTCGCGTTTCAGGCCTCAGTTTGGTTTACAAAATAAGGGGGGCCTGGGCCCCCAGACCCCTCCCCTGGATCCTCCACTGAAATTCATCTCTAACAGGGGCTGAGCTAGGATTTTTCAAAGGAGAGGGTCACACTGTGTCACACCCAGAGTATATACTGGATTGGCAAGTCGACATCGAGACCATGTTTTACTAAAAGTGACATTCTTTTTGTGAATGAGCAGTGAGTGTTGGGGGTGGGACAAGCCTACAAGATTAATAATTTACGCTATGTGGAACTTAATTACCAGAAACTCATAAGGGGTGTTTCAACCCCTTATGAGTTTCTGGTTCCACGTAGCATAAATTACTTTATTTTAGTTATGAACAAGAACATGGTCCACTGCAACTGTTAGGTCCTGCAAGTGGATTAAGTAACTATCTTGCACTGGAAAATATTTATTGCATGTTGATTCTTCAGATTCGTACATTTTGGCCATCTGAATTATCAGGACATAAAGCAATTATCTCAGAAATGGGAGGGGGGGTCATAAGCACCCCAGGATCACCCCCTAGCTACGCCCCTGACAAAGACCATGGTGACAAACAAGTGAAGACTGCAAGTTCAGTTCAATACAAATCTTGAAATGTGTAGTCAAAATATGGCGTTTTTACCATGTTTATTTTTTATATTTCAGAGCCTGTTCTTTGCGAAGGATCACCCACAATAAAAATTCTTGAAGATGGCTGGACTGTTATCACTGAAGATGGCAAAAGGTATCACCTGTACATGCTTCTCCTCCAAATTTGATTTGATGGTGTTATATGATGTAAATTGAAATAAGGTCAAGAGCTTGGAGCTGAAGGTCATGGTTGCTCTGCACCTTAAGCTATGTCATAACAAACTTTCTTTTTACAATAATTAATTGTTAGTAGAGGTTCAACTGTTTTGAGATTAAAGCTGTGTCATTTTTTAATATTTCTTCTTTAGGACAGCACAGTTTGAACACACATTGCTAATAACAGATACAGGTGTTGAGGTGCTTACAGCAGACACCGAAGATTGACACAGAAACAAACCAGCAATTTTGTTTTTATTCTATCTTCTCTCTGTCTGCTGGAGTGAGGCAGTAAGAAGAGAGACCTTTTAGTTAAGTAGAGGGCTGGAGTAAACAAATATAAGTGTATATTTTTAATTAAAAACAACAACAACAACAATAGTGAATAAAGATTATTGGTCATTGAAAGGAGTAATGTTACGTTATTGAGACTGTTACTGGCACTCACTCCCTAATATTTTTTTAAAGATTTCCTTTGGATATAAAACACTCTCAAATGTATAAAAGAACTTTACTTCAAGTTTCTTATAGTGGAACCTCAATATAACAAAGACCCAAGGGACTGGCGAAACATGTTTGCTATGATGATGTTTTGTTCTATCGAGGTCCTTTTTCATGTATCTTACTATTTCTGAGGTAAAGAAAATCAAGGACTTTGTTAAATATCGAAGTTTCACTGTACTGAGCTGATGACAATTTGACTCAGTCCTTAATTTTTTCACAGTAGATCCCCTTTGAAAGGAAAAGGTTTCATGAAAAGTTTAGCTAGTATGCTGGTGCTGGCTTTGATTTTCAGGTGTGGATGAGGATTAGGACCAAAGGGTTCAAGTCACACCCCACAAACCTGCATCTGCCAGCATACAGCTTATTTTAGTTGATGGCATTTTGATATCGAACTAGATATCCACACCCCGGAATTCTAAAGACTGGAATTCAAGAGGAATAATTAAAGTTTTTAAAGGGTGTGGGTTGTGATGGGCGAGCTATAAAAGGGGGGCGCTCACTACCCCTTGCTTCAGAAAAGAGAAACTGCCTAATCTAATTACATAATTGCCAACATTACGATGCCCATCTCGGAAACATTAAACTCGTTTTTATTTTGATTTTTTCGAAATTATGTCAATCATGATTTCATATACGTTGCCGCGGCGCGCGGAAAGAGAAAAAAACCTGGAAACGAGGACGAATAAAAATCTCATTCCAGTCCTTCTCGGCCTGTTGTCACTTGCGTGTCTTCGTTTCTGGTATTGCACCATTTTCGATTGTTCGGGGTTGCCAAACAAATTGTTGCCGCATTTTTAAAGTGAATTTCATTTTGTTAGTTTATGCTTACTTCTGATCAAGAAATGCACCTGAAGAGTTCTGCCGGTCGTCCAAAAGGGACGTGTAAGAATGTTGTTTTACCGCCTTCAAGCGCTGACTTGGTGAGGGAGAGTGGCAATATGGCCGCTCAAACCGCCTTTAACGGCCACGTGGAAAGTCCCACTGAAAACGGCTACACTTTCAGTGCGTCGCCTCTTTACGAATCCAAGCCTCGTCTTTGACAATGGTAAGATGTTTTTCGTGTTTGAGTAGTTATTTTGAGTGCCATCTTGTAATGAAAAACAGTCAGAAAGAAGGGCGATTTCCATTCAGCCCAAAATTCCGGAAATTTCGGTTAGGAATCGAATGGAACGGACCGTTTCGTTTCGATCCGACCGGAATATTTGGAAACACCTTTGAAGACCGGTCCGGTCTTTTCGGTCGCTCCGAATAGTTGTCCCTAGTACCGCTAGTTGTCCCTAGTATTGGTGTCCATACCCCCTCCCCCTCCCCCCCACCGGTTGAGGACTTATATTGTCCTCTTACCTCTAAAGATTTAATTATTTAATCGCAATCGCCCTTGAAGACTGGAATGTGTTCTAAGAGGTCCAGATTTCAACATTTTTCCAGAAACTCGTACCCTCAAGTAGCGCTTTTGCCACCTTTTTTTTTTTTCCTTCTCCACTAGCCTTAAAAAACATCTAGGAATGTGTTCTAAGAGGTCCAGATTTCAACATTTTTCCAGAAACTCGTACCCTCAAGTAGCGCTTTTGCCACCTTTTTTTTTTTCCTTCTCCACTAGCCTTAAAAAACATCTGTTTCTCCTCGCTCTTCGCCGCTGGGGACATTTCACGCCAAGGAACGTCTGCGACTCAGGGGCAGAAATTCCATACTGATGACGCAAATCAATATTTACATAATGAATCCGGTGGTCATGGGTTCCAAATATATTTTTGTCCAATTTTACCTGTCTTCTGGTCGATTTTGGTAAAGTGCTGTGTGCATGTGCCAGCGAGCTCAAGCAAAACTCAAATGCTTCTTCTAGAGAACACTATATTCTACCAATATTGACTGTTTTGTTAGAGATTCTTAGCATTTACATTTGACCTTTGTGGCCTTTTGTCTTTTGTCCGTCATTCGTAAACAATAGCTAAAACAATTTAACTACTCCGTCGACCAATCAGCACTTCTGACCGGATTCCGGACAGATTTTACTTCATCAGTATGGAATTTCTGTCGCTGAGTCGCAGACGTTTCTCTGCGCGAAACATCCCCAGTGGCGAAGAGCGAGGAGAAACAGATGTTTTCGCAGGCTTTTTCTCCACCTGCTGCAAAGCTTCTACCACCTACTTAGAATCTTATTGAAAACCCTGGGATGGCAGGGCTAATCTGAAAAACCATCTGTGGGAGGGGTATGGATATTCTCTGGACTGACACAACTGAATTTTTGTTCTATGTTGTACTTATGTTGAGTACATATTATACAATCTATCTTTCAATTTTATGTTCCAAGTCTTTTTTTTATCTTTCATTATCGTACATTACCATAACCAAAAAAACAGATTACCTATTTTGACCAATGATGTATGTTTTTGAGTTGGTATTGTTAAAATGTGTTGCATAAGATTACAGGGAATTTGATCAGCTGGTGATAATTGCTGATATGTTGATGTCCTACAGGGGTCTTCCACCTTGCCTCCCCAAAAGGCCAGGAGCATCTTGTCAAGAGCCCGCTGGAGGACCAATCATCCAGCTTTTGGTCAATAGATCCTGCTTGGGGTCAAAGCGACCATAGAGAGCTGTTCTTTGACCAAGTGGCTGAACTTGAGCAGTTGATGTCTGGGGAGAATTGCAGGGAAATTGTTTTTCAGAAGTCTTGGCCTGTTAATGGAGCGTTGTCTTTTGGTAGTGTGCAAAATAAGGAGGATGTTCATGGTGGCTTTGTAGAATTGTCAGATGGTGAAGGAAATTTAAATGCCAGTGGACTTAGTTGTCCTGATCCTGGAATATCGTGTGAACAATGCTCAGAAGAGAATCCTCCTCCAGAACAACAAGCCCTTGAGCACTCACCAGCAAGTTTGCCAAACAATGAGGCAATGCTGTTTGATCAATCACAAGATTCACCTTCCTCTGTAGGAAGCTCTTGCAGTGATGAAGCCTTTGAAAAGAGGATCAGAAACAATGAAGCTTCCAGGAAGTTTCGCCGTGCAAGGAAGGAAAGACACAAAACTTTGTTTGCTAGGGCAACTAAGTTGGAGAAGGAAAACTGGTCATTGAAGCTTCAGGTGAACGAGATGATGAGAGAAATTGCTTCCTTGAGGTCCATGCTTCCGAAGAATATTAATCATGTTTCATTTCTTTCATGAAATTAGAATGATATGTAGCTGTATTTTACACTTAATGTTTGCAAGGATTTGTTGCACTGTTTTTACTTATAACTTAGAAAATCAGACAGCTTCTTCTCATTTAAGGAGCTCTTTGTTTAAAAGTGCTAATGGTAGAATATCAAGCAGGTTTTAGGATATTATGTTAAGGGTAGTATTTTAGGTGTAGACCAAATCAAATTTGAAAATCTTTTTTGTCATCTATGTTGATTTGCGCATGTACATATGTTTAAGTAAATTGGTTCAAGATGAATTCACATTGCTAAGATACATTGTAGATATGTTTCTTTTGAACTTGAGTCATTCAAAACTATTTTGAAAAATTTCCTATGTTCAGGACAGTAGTCATTAAGGTTCTAAGTTGGCCTTTCTCTTAGGGAAAGTAGCCGGTCATTTATATCTCAAATCCTCTTATATTATTTTGTTATGTGACTTATTTTCAAATTTAAAGAGGCCAGTTGATTTTACGGCCAGCTAAAAAGCCAGCTGCAGGCTACTAATGACAGCCCTGATGTTACCTACCTTGCAAGCAGAGGTTTCTCTCTTGCTTGGTTTTTAGCGTTTACAAAGTCATTCGCATTGCTTCTCGTTCACATAGTTGGTTTCTTTTTTACAAACCAACTACGTGACTGACAAGCGACATGAACAACTTTGTAAACACTTTAAGCCTTGCAAGAGAGAAACTTCTGCTGACAGGCTAGATGATGCCTATTAAAATTGAATTGGTTTTGCTTATATAGTTATTATATTACATTGTAAGTGAGAGTATGTGCTCATGTGTTCTTGATTTAGCATTTAAAGTTAGTAGCCATTGGTCTATTTAATTGTAGTAGTTATAGAATAAATTTAGTAGCCATTGGTCTATTTGATTGTAGTAAGTATAAAATATTTTCAATGTTTTGATGTAATTGTGGCTTAAGCTATTTACGTGAGAAATCTGGTTGGGGTCAGGGAAGTTTTGGCCAATCAGTGGTCTGCTAGTAATCGCTTGTAAAGGCATGCTTGTGACAAGTCAGGGAAATGGCTCATTCACCCTCTCCAGTACTGCCAAGTGGGGAGTGACGGCAACTTGCAGCCATGCAGAGCAGCTTCTCCTAGAACCCTTTCAGTCATTGTGGTAGACAAGGAAGCTTGCAAACAAACATCAAAGACCAAAGTGACCATTTTCAATTTGGGAAGTTTTAGGTACATGTATTATTTTTAGTAAAATCCAACTAGTGGTCTATTATCAATGCTACGTTCTGATTGGTTGAGCTACCACTAGGCTATATGTTATAGCCCACTAGTAGCAAAAAGCGCCGGCTGTGAAAACCAAAACAATGGCGGCTGCATCGCGTTTAGCTAGCTAAAGTTGTTTCGTTTCGATATTTTTTACCAACTAGTTGGATTTTACTAAAACTGTTGCTCATCTCGCCATTCAGCCTTTGGCCTCGTGAGCTATTGACTCAGAGCCCATTCAGGCTCGAGGAATAATTGTTAAATATTCTGACTTATTCCAGTGAACTCCCCCCTTTGAATACTGTTGGGAATGCCTCCAGTAACAATAGTAATTTAGTTTTCCCAACTGAAGAAGGTCACAAGTCACTGACTTTAACGCAACAGGTTTAATTCACTCCCGCATCGCAATCTCACATGGTTCAAAGACCCAAGTCACATTCGATTGTGCTCACATGTACGAATAACTTGTCAATCAAAATCACAACTATGTATACACTCGGGCCCAGTCTCCAACAATGCTGATCAAACTCAATTTGTGTAGTTATGAATGTTCAAATAAATTGCTTGTTTATAAAATTTGGTTTTAAACTTGTTTGTCAATAATACAAGTGTTAGTGGGGCTGAGAATTAGATGTTCCATAATTGTTCCATAAAGTTCTTAAAAAAAAAAAAAAATTTTGAAAATGAGTTATAGATTTTAAGTTTTTAGAAACGTTAAAGGAGAATTAATAGTTTCTTGGAGGTTTCTTAGAGGTGCCGCTCTATTCCATGATGGAAAGGGTAAATCCTCAGTTGTAAATCTGAGGTCTTGCTTGTTATGTTTCACTCTTTTTAAACTTCCTTTCTATAGGTCTCCTATTTCAAACCCAATGTTCCCATCTATGCCTTTCTCCAAGTTGCCATTTCGTTCCATTTTTCATCTATTTTCCAATGTAAGTAGGCGAGGATCACAATAGCCCAGGGGAAATCCCCCACTGCCCTTAACAACAGCCGTGCATTTCAGTCGGACAAACCAGAAAAGTTGTCTGTGATACACAAAATTGACTTTCAATAATATCTTTGAGTATTATTATGCAAATCTTCAATTTCAAAATGATGGGCATATGCATCTGATCTGTCCATGCAGACATCACTTGGGACTGCAGGTAAGATCTCATCAGCAATAAGCCTACGTGGCAGGAGCAAAAAAGGGGAGGGGAGGGGAAAGAAAGCACAAAATCCCCTCTCCCTTATTTCCTCCTCTCCCTCCCTTTTGAAGCATGTTGCATAGGATATTAAATCATACATTGGGAAATTCTAGTGAGATTGTTTGAGGGCTGACTATATTTCCAGATCTGCCATTTGGCAGGTGCTCCATTGCTGGTTTGCACGTGACGTCATGGTGGCCATGTTGGTTGTAAAGAACAAAAGCACTTCTCTCCTCTGAGAACTAAACCCTATTTTTCATGTAAATTCTTCGAGAAAAAATTGTATTGACCACCAACATAGCTGCCTTGTCACGTGGTTGCAAAGCAAGAATTAACCATGTTTTTTCGACTATCAATCTTGAGCAATAACATAGACATGGGGAAAATATGAGACAGATTTCCATTCTCTGTATTTATGGGACCTTGGCTTGTTTATTTGGGGGACTGCAGGAAGGACCAGCTGATTTGTACCATAAGGAAATATGCCAAACTATTGCATTTGTTTCCTTATAACTTTTTTATAGTTTCTCTCAATGGAAAAATTGTCCAACCCATCTCATTCTGTTTTATCTTTAACCTATAGTATCCCTCATCAGAAATAAGGAACGCTCGCCTCCCCATTAAACGCCAGATTGTTTTGATTTTCTAAAGTTGCGTGACCCAACCTTTCGACTTCAATCGCTTGTCACGGAAAGTTACGTCACAAGTGATGCAAGTGTCGTGAACGTTTGCAAATACGAGAGGCTGCAGTATTAGTTCGGATGAACGATAAAAGGCAAAGGGTTCGTCTACTGGAAAGGAAGGTCATTTCCCGTCGCTGGCTTTCAAATCTCTTCTAGATGTGTAAAAAGTGAAAAATGTTTTCTACGAAGTCTACAAGACTTGCATCCTCTCTCGTGGGAACGGTGCTCAGATCGTCAGGTTCTCGGTGCATCATCTTGCCGTGGTTTGGAATTCGAACTGAAAATGGCGGTCAACTGGTAGCAGCTCTTCGAAAATCCACAGTAAGCTTAGAGTTGTCGTCGTACGCTAGGTTTTGAGTGTTGATAGTAAGCTGAGAATGTAATAGATTATTAGAAATTACAGTAAAAATTGGTGTTATATAATGCTTACGTAAGAGGATCATGCCGGGTTGAGGGGGAACCCAAGCTGAAGCATTGCAAAGTCAGTATGAGGTGTATTAGGTGTTTACTCCTCAAATAGGATTTACCACTTTTGTTATAAATATTTGATCCTTTGACACAATTAAATTTTCTTTGATAAAGCCGAGGATTTAATCCAGTGTTCAACACCTAATATACTCGACAAGGTTTTGACAATGAAGAAAAAAAACACTTGTTCATAATGCATCAGTCAATTCCAGCTACTTCCTATAATGGCCTATATGTGAAGGCTCTGCCACAAAGTGGGTGCCTTAAGGTTCAGCTATATAAAAAGGGTACGGATTTCACTTGAACTAAATGAAAGGGTAGGGACATCTGTCTTTTCGGTCAGTAAAAGGACCCCAAAGGACTGCATTTTATGCCTGTGAACAAGTTGAGAAAACTTTGTGGTTTTGTGATTTATTCATATTTTGAAGACAGTGCATTTACAGCAGTTGAAAAGGATGCAAAGTTCTAAACTAGGAATATGAAAAATGTACCATTTGCTAATAGAAGGTATATGAAAGGGGTACCTTTTCTGTAGCCTGCGAAAACAGCCGTTTCTCCTCGCTCCTCGCCGCTGGGATATTTTGGGAGAAGGAACGTCTGTGACTCAGCGACAGAAATTCCATACTGATGACGTAAATCAATGTTCACTTAATAAATCCAGTAGTCAAGAGCTTCCAAAATATAAATTTGTGAAAATTTTTCGTTTCTCCCAGTCGATTTTCGTAAAGTGTAATGTTTACATGCGAGTGAGCTCCAGCAAAACTCAAATTCTTCTTCTAGAGAAGAATGTATTCCACAAATATTGACTGTTTCATTATAGATTCATCGCATTTACATTTGACCTTTTTAGCTTTTTGTCTTTTGTCTGTCATTCATAAACAATAGCTAGAACAATGTAACTACTCTGTCGTACAATTGATCAGTACTTATGATCAGATTTCAGACAGATTTTACATCATCAGTATGGAATTTCTGTTGGTGAGACGCAGACATTCCTCCTCACGAAAGGTCCCCAGCGGCTAGGAGCGAGGAGAAATGGCAGGTTACCTTTTGTGTCAAAAATGGTATATAACTGGGGGTTTGCACAGTCTTAAAAAGTCCTTGAATTTTAGGGGAAGTCCTTGAAAAGTCCTTAAAATCCAATTTTCCTTGAAAAGTCCTTCAATATCTGTGCAAGTCCTTGAAAAGTTCTTGAATTTTCTTCAACTTTGAATGTAGTAGCCTGGAGAGAGTTTTTTGATGCTTTTTGGTTGTCCAAGGCAGAATGTAAATCACAACTCAGAGAATTCAATGGTTATTTACGTAAAGTGCTCTATGTTTTATGCAATAATTAAATATCAATTTAAGACAAGTGAACTGAAAAATGTAGAGAGGTTGGCAAAGCAAACAGTTCAAGCTGTAAAGTCTTATTTAGAACGGACTGGGAATGTGCATTTTTCTGTGAAATTATAATCCTAGTAGGTGGTCCTTGAAAATCTGATGTGGTCCTTGAAAAGTAATTGAAATGTCCTTAAAAAATGGTTGCAATTTTTTGTGTGAACCCTGTATAAAGCCAGCTAGGTAAGGGGTTGGCCTTCGGGGCCAGAGCTTCCCCATTTTAAACTACCCTGGGGGAGTTCCCCACCTGGCAGCAGGCTCTCTTGTGGGATACATAATTTCTGAATATCTGTGTTGACATAGTTGTATTTACCAGGTTTGTCTGTTGTCCGCGAGTGCTGTGCACACTGAGAAGCAGCTACCACATTTTAAAGAGAGGGAACAGATTAAAGAAGCCGAAGGAGATGATGATCGCACACTGGGTAATGAAGTGTACAGGATGCCTCATCCTATTTGGTAAGAAAAGAAAATGATGATTGTATGATTATAATGAGCATTATAACTCATTATTATACAGTGTAAAACTTATCAAAGACATTGTTTTAATCATGTCCTGCATTATAAAAAAAATACAGAGGAACACATATCACTAGGGATATGTGTTTCCCAGGTAGGGGAACAGATATCACTAGGGATATGTGTTTCCTAGGTGGCGGACAACATATCACTAAGGAAATGTGTTTCCCAGGTGGGGGAACACATATCACTAGGGATATGTTTTTCCCAGGTGGGGGAACACATATCACTAAGGATATGTGTTTCCCAGGTGGGAGAACACATACCACTAGGGATATGTGTTTCCCTGGTGGGGGAACACATATTACTAAGGATATGTGTTTCCCAGGTGGGGGAACACATACCACTAGGGATATGTGTTTCCCAGGTGGGGGAACACATATCACTAGGAATATGTGTTTCCCAGGTGGGGGAACACATATCACTAGGGATATGTGTTTCCTAGGTGGGGGACAGCATATCACTACGGATATGTGTTTCCCACGTGGGGGAACACATATCACTAGAGATATGTTTTTCCCAGGTCGGGGAACACACATCACTAAGGATATGTGTTTTGCAGGTGGGGGAACACATACCACTAGGGATATGTGTTTCCCAGGTGGGGGAACACATATCACTAGGGCTATGTGTTTCCTAGGTGGGGGACAGCATATCACTAGGGATATGTGTTTCCCACGTGGGGGAACACATATCACTAGGGATATGTTTTTCCTAGGTGAGGGAACACATATCACTAAGGATATGTGTTTCCCAGGTGGGGGAACACATACCACTAGGGATATGTGTATCCTTGGAAGGGGAACACATATCACCAGGGATAGGTGTTTCCTAGGTGTGGGAACACATATCACTAGAGGTATGTGTTTCTTATGTGGGAGAAGACATATTTTATACTTGGGATATGTGTTTCCCAGCTGGTTGAACACATATCACTAAGGATTCGTGTTTCCCAGGTTGGGGAATGTATATCACTGGGGATATGCGTTTCCCATGTGGAGGAACACATATCACTTCGGATATGTGGTTCGTAGGTGGGAGAACACATATTACTAGATTTATCTGTTTTCCCAGTAGCTGAACACATATCTCTATTGATATGTGGTCCTTTACTTGGAAAACACATATCGCTACTGATATGTGTTTTCCAGACAGCGGAACACATATTACTAGGGATTTGTGTTTTCTTCATTGGGTATATATAACGCAGCGCTTAACCTATTCAGCCTCTTATGTATTTTATTTAACTGCAAGGAAGCTTTTTGGTTTTTTTTCCTACAGTTCCAATTAAATTTTAGTTATTTTTATATTTTGATTTTACTATTATAATGTGTTATATTTCAGGTCAGAAGATGATTTGCACAGTGTAAAAATAACCCATGAAGACCCAGTAACTAAAGTTGACAAGGTGGAATAAAAATTTTGCAGTTAGTATTGTTGTATGCATGAGAGTTACAAAGGGTGCCTATGATTGGGAAATCTGGATTTAGATTTTAATGCTGCAGAGATATCTGTTCTTGAGTTTTCCCTTTTTTGCTGTTGTTTTTTTTGGAATATCCAAGAAAGGATTAAGAAAAACTGTTCTTAGGAACAGGAGTTTTGCACCCGCATGCATAATTAGCAAAAAGACGACCACTGTCCAAAAGAATAGTTTTGCAAATCCTCTTTCGGATTCCCAATTGAACAGTAAAGAAGGAAATCCATGAAATCTGGATTTGGATTTGTTAATTGAAATCCACCCTGAGGACGGATTTCTCGAAAGTGAAATCCATTCTTGGGTTTTGCGTTCAAATGCAAATCTGAAATTCTTTTTACAAAAATTAAATCTGGATTTCCCAATCGATTGCAACCAAACTGTAATATTATTGTTCTGGTTACCTGCATAGAGGATATGCTTTTAACCCCACGGTAGCATACTATAGGAGGGTTGAAAAGCTTGTCTGGCTGTTAATATTAGGAAGACATAAGAGACCTTTAGATTCGAGGACAAGGACGATTGCGAGTATGAGAATTGACTTAAAGTTTTTTCGTGTATTCTCATTAATGTAAACTTCCCGGAGAGCTTCGTTTTACCATTTTTCAGTAGAAAGGTCTGTAGTACCGCGGTTAGGTTAAAACACACTTTATTCACGACCGTTACACTCCGAACTCAGAACGCTAACCCACTCGAATAAATTACAACACACGCTATCTATAGTACATGCAAATTACGTAATCCCCGTGTGTATCACATCACATTCATTCTCTCGCTTCTACGCGCTTGCATTAGCATCGTATACACTACATTCCCTTCTTTGATCAAATTTAGCAGGAAGGCAGTTTTAAAAGGCTGCAAAACCCTAAATGTTCAGCAAAACAAAGTCTTTGAATTAAACTAGACGAAACAGGAAAAGAAGTCCACATCTCTAATGATCTGCTGATATTTCTCCGGCGCCGACGTTACGCCAAACATCAACCGCTTGTAACGATAAAGCCCTCGATGCGTGGCAAAGGTAGTGATGTGGCGACTTTCCTCACTGAGTAAAATCTGGTGAAAACCCCACTTGAGATCTATCTTGCTGAACACCGTACTGCCATTCAAGTCGTGTAACAGCTCCTCAACGGTTGGAATTGGGTGACGCTCTCGGACGATTGCTTCATTTGCACGACGCATATCAACACAGACTCTTACGTCGCCATCGCTTTTGGGAACCACCACCAACGGCGAAATCCATCCTGACGGCCCCTCCGGCACTTCCTCTATAATGTCAAGCTCCAAAAGTTCATCCAGCTTTGCATCCACCTTCTCGCGTAACCCGAACGGTATCCTACGTACATGCTGCGCTACAGGCTTCACCGACTCATCAATGTGTAGCTTAAGCTCGTAGCCCTTCAAAAGACCAACACCACTAAACAAGTGCTTGTATTTCTCTCTGACATCCCCGTCCGATCGCCCACCGTCAACACTGTTTGTCTGAAAAGGACCAATACGCAACAGGTTTAGCGCCTCGGCAGTCTCTCGGCCCAACAGCGTGCGACCATCGCCTTCAACCACCACAAAATCAGCATTACTTCCGTTTTCAAACCCAGCCAGCGTGACATCTGCCGTGAACGTTCCTAGGGTCGGTAAAGGTTCTGTACCACCATAAGCAAAAAGTTCCTTTGCAGATTTGCGAGATTCACAGTTAATCCCCTTTTGCTTTAACAACTCCCAGGTCTGCTGGCCCATAACATTACATGAAGCTCCCGAATCAATGAGAACATCGGGTACGTCTACACCACCAATGACCAGCGTTACCAAAGCGCCCCTTTGTTCCTTGCGATCATTCACCTGTTCCACTGAAAAGGCATAATCGGGTCTTTGCGAATGACCTGATGCAGCGAAATCTCCTTTGTCTTCCTCTCCAGGGCTAGGTCTTCCAGTCACGAGGTTCGTCTCTCGCCCTCCGCGTCCGCGTCCACCTCGACCCAGTCCACCAGCACTCCTGCCTCCTCTGCCGCGTCCGCCTCTGCTACTCTCAGGTCCTCTAGATCCCGAATGGGTCCTGCTTAGCTGATGGAGTCGAGGGCATTTAACTTTGAAATGGCCTGTTTCGCCGCACTTCCTGCAAGTTTGACCACGCGCCGGGCACTTTTTGTCTTGACTGAAGTGTCCTTCTTGTCCGCAGCTAAAGCACGTCTTTGCTTTCCTGGGATTTTTGTTTCCATACAGCCTGCCACCCACTGCATTGACCTGGTTATCTGCTTGGTCGGTACTGTATTGCTTCAGTTGTCGATCAACCGCTTCTTGGGATCTTGCAACACGCAACAATTCATCTAACGTAACAGTTCCTTCCTTTTCCAGAAATTTCCGGCGTAAATGGCTCGAATAACACTTGTCTATGAGCTGATCGCGAATGTAGTCATCCTCGCCGGCGCCAAAATCACAAGTCGCTGCTCGCTGACGCAATCTACAAACGAACTGATCAACTGTCTCTCCGATCCCTTGCGAAATTTGTCGAAACAAATGTCTCTCAAAGGGAATGTTCGCCTTTGGCACGAAATGGTCGTCCAACACCTTTAACGTTGCTTCAAAACTTGCATCTCCACCCTCACCAGCTAGTGTGAAATAAATTTCTTGCACATCCATACCAGCGACATGCAACAGCAAAGCACGTTTTTGAGCGTCGTTCGATACACCTTTCCCGGTCACATACAAACTGAACGCTCGCTTCCACTTCTTCCATCGCTGACTTAAATTGTGCGCCTCTCCTTTTGGATTAAATGGTTCCAATCCACTGACATCTAAAGTAACAGAAGTCATCCCAGAACCGCCAACAGCACCGCCCGTAGTACCGCTTGTCGCGTTAGTTTCGCCCGATCCACCGCCTCCCGGCATCGCTGAAATAAATCCTTGACGAAATCCTCAACGAAATCCACAGCGAGATTTTCAACGAAACTCTTGAAACCCTCGGCGAAATCCTCGAAATATCCTCGAAATATCCTCGTCGCCAATGTAGTACTGCGGTTAGGTTAAAACGCACTTTATTCACGACCGTTACACTCCGAACTCAGAACGCTAACCCACTCGAATAAATTACAACACCCGCTATCTATAGTACATGCAAATTACGTAATCCCCGTGTGTATCACATCACATTCATTCTCTCGCTTCTACGCGCTTGCATTAGCATCGTATACACTACAAGGTCCACACTCTTATCTTTAGTGAAGGAGGTTATGCGCTCTTTCGATCGCACAATGATAAAACTTTTGAACACATTTGATATGAATCTTGTTTTTGCCACCACAACATTTGTGCTAGTAGTAGAATGATGGTGGCTACCACCTTTTCCTGCCAAAATGGTTCACACTTGAGTATTACTTAGTATTGGGAAAATCTCGTAGTTGTGGTCATACTTGTCTCAGAATCTTAAGCTCTCTATAGACACCAAAAATACAAGAGAAATTTTTTTAAGCTCCTTAAATTTTACAAGTTCCTGGGGGAAATCCGGTGTCCTCAACCCTTCAAATCACGTAGTGACCCCCCTGTTCTGGGATAAAAGCCATGGATGCCAATGTGAATGGTTTAGTTTGTGTGTCCTTCCATCCCTACAAAGTCTGTGTTCACACTTAACAGACAAATTTATTTATCTGTCTCAAATTATGAAATAGAGGGATAAACAGACAGATGTAATCAGACTGATAATTCATTGCCCTTACTGGGTCACATAATGACAGCCAGATTATCAATTATACTTCTGAGTCAGATAATCTAGCTGTCACCTAAGTGTAAAAACAGCCACCTGGCATGGATTACAGTAATAACCAATTAAAGTTTTTAGATGTTTCAGTTAATGTTTTAAATTGCCTATGAGATATTATTAATAATAGTTTTCTTGTTTAACTTAATTAGCTTGCCTATGGTTCAGTCCAGTTTCTGAGGATAGCATTTGATATTATTTCCTTGTACAAAGTGGGAAAGATGACAGAGAATAAGTGGCTAAAGTAAGTCAATCAGTCAATCATAATCAGTCGTTTCAAATGTTTAATGCATAGCCTCTAAGGCAACTTCATTTTTCTCTGCACAAAAGCAATTTTACTACTTAAGTATTTACAGTCAACTCTTTCTAAGTCGGACACCTTTAGGGGCGGTACTAAGTGTCCGTCTAAGAGAGATGTCCGTCTTATAGAGAGTCAAATAAAGGGAGTAAAGAAAGGCAGGGACCAACTCTAGCTGTCCGTTTTACAGAGGTGTCCGTCTTATAGAGGTGTCCGTTAAGAGAGAGTCGACTGTATTTGTTTAATTGTATCAGCTATGAATTTTTCCATTAATTCTTTGTCGTCTTATTTATATTCACAGAAATGTTGTACAATGAGTAAACCTTAAGTAAATAGCGCTTTTGGATCATTAAGAAAAAGCACTCTAAAAATGTTTAATTATTATTATGATTATATGATTACGATGATAATGATGATGATGATTATTATTATTATTATTAAGCGTAGCAGTGGTGGTAGTAGTAGCAGCAGCAGCAACAGCAGTAGTAGTAGTAGTTACTTTAGTAGTAGTCGTAGTAGTAGTGGTAGATTTTTGTCCGTTGAATCTCAAGACCATAAAACAGCTATAATTTGTGTTAATTCGGACTCATACATTATTATTTTTTTGATACTGGCACTTGATTTGACGTATGGTTTTGTGTCCTTTGATTATCAACAGCCGCATTATTATGTTGGAGACAGTGGCAGGTGTACCAGGGATGATTGCCGCGATGGCTCGACACTTTCACTCACTCAGGAAACTAACAAGAGACCATGGGTGGATTCACACACTGCTAGGTAATATTTCCAGTGAACTGAAGGGCCATGCAAAATTCAAATATTTATTTACTCCAACAAGCACCAATCAAACTGTAATAGGTTTAACCAAGGTAAGTTTTTAAGTACTAATATGGGCTATTGCTAGTCTATTCAAATTTGGTAGTATTTTGACAATAATATAATTTATTAATCTGCTTACGTATTTCTAACACTTCAGTACATCTGTCATATTTCGGCACTCGTGCCATGTCCCAGAAACTTGTCATTATGATTAATGTACTCAAAAACTTCGTTTTATAGTTTTAGTTACTTAAAACTTTTCATCAAACTTTTTAAGAGGAAGCTGAAAATGAGCGGATGCATTTGATGACAGCCTTGGAACTAAAAGAACCTGGAATTCTCTTCCGAGGAGTTATACTTTTGGCTCAGGGTAAGTTGTACAAAAAAATGATTTCTCCATTAATTTTCAAGACTTATTGCGTTTAAGGCATTTTAATGCAGGTGAAATGTGTAACCTGTTATTAGGTCGAATTTTAGTGCCATGCTTATGTTCTTTTTCATTTTGCATCCGCCTCCTCCTCCTCCATAAGCTTTTCTAAGGCTTTGTAGCATGGAACACAGCGAGAACCCTGAGAAGTGGAGACGAGCAAGAGGTCCCAGGAACACTTTAATTTCCTTAATAATTTACTCAAATATCCGCCCAAACGTGATTGTGAGTAACTGCATGGGGATGAGGCAGATTTTGCCTAATGCCCACTCCGACTTAACCAGGGGGTTGGGGATTGGGGTTTGGGGGCTCGGGTTACAACATCATCATAATAATAATAATAATAATAATAATAATAATAATAATAATAATAATAATAATAATAATAATAATATAATAATAATAATAATGATAATAATAATAATAATAACTGTTTATTCACAAATCCATGGAAAAGTGAAAAGGAGATAAAGGAGGTTATCCCTTTCTAGTTTAATCCATGGGGAAGCTCTGCCAAAAGGTCAAACCCCTTTATCCTTTTATTTACTATTTTTAACAAGGTATCCCCTCTATATTCCTTCTATTGACAAATGGTATCCCTTTCATATACCTAGTGTAATTAGAACTTTCCATCCCTTTCAACTGCTGTAAAGGCACTGTATTCAAAATGTGAATAAATCACAAAACCAGAACATTTCCCCAACTTTCTCACAGTGATAAAATGCATTTGTCAGCCCCTTTAAGCCTTTCATTAAAAGAAATGACAGTTACCCTTTCTCATAATTAAACTTCCGAAATCCCTACCCTTTGATTTATACCTGAAGCCTACAAAAGGTACCCTTTCAAGCGGAGCCTTCCCACATGGACCATTATAGGGAGTACCTCCACCCCCCAGGGGAGTTAACGTAAGATGCAAACAAAATCTTTATTATGTGGCTACAACTTTTTCCTTTTCTATCTCAACAGGTCTTTTTGTCAACTGCTTCTTCATAGCATACATGTTAAGCCCCAGATTTTGTCACAGATTTGTTGGATACCTAGAGGAGGAAGCAGTGAAGACTTACACCTACTGCTTAAAGGTGAATAACCTTTTTAAGTTAACCATGGGCTGCCTCACTTGAGAAGGTGGGCCCATCCTGGTGGATCCATGGGCTTGCACTGTTCTGGCAAGCTGAAGATGTTACTTAGAAAAATGATTTTGCCTTGTCTAGTTTCGAGATGAAGTTCTTCAAGCGCTGACAACTACTGACAAAATTAATAATCCCCCATTCCTCCCTAAAACAAATATGCTGAGTCTGGCTGGATCATTTCTGTCCTTGACAGAACAACATTGGCCAGGGTGGGGCAAGGGGAGAGGTTATAGGGGTACTAAATCTGATGGACAGGCATTCTGTGGGTAAGAAACTGCAAAATTCTAAGCACTTTTTGTCCAAGATTGAAGATAGAGTTCATTCCAATAATGTGGTAATACAAATGTACCACTTAGAGTGACCAACAGTAATTTTCTCCTAACAACATCAGCAGATCATCAAGAGTAAAGTTTATGAGAATTACTAAATTGATAACCAAAGGGAGAATGCTTTGATCTTAAGCCAAATTCTCTCAACTATTCTTAAAAGAAATGTATGGAGATCAGTCTGGAGAATTTGTCCGTGGATAAAAGAAGAGAGAAGAAACAGCTGGAAATAATATTATACCCCTGCCATGAGGCCCCAATCCAGGCACCTGTCAAAGTGAAACTGAATAAAATTTTCAGTGTTTCTGTAATGAATAAAATGGATGGGAGAAAAATAGAAATAAAATTCTGTCATTATAGCCACCTCTTACATGTAAATACATTGGACTTTTGACTATAAAAGGCAGCTGTTTGAAAGTGTCTAGTTGAGGTTGTTGAGTTCAGTTTTGAGCTATATTTTAACAAGATTGTTATTAATAAGTTTAAGACACTGTGACTTTGGAGGACAGGAAATTGAAGATGTCTCTGACCAGGTTCTTTCATGTAAAAAATTCAATTCAAGGGCAGAAATATGTGATAAAATTATTGATTCAGTTAACGTGCGTGTAAAATTTTCACAGTGTATTGATGATGGAACTCTACCGATTTGGAAAACAAAGCCTGCACCTCCTCTGGCTATTAACTACTGGAAGTTAAAGGTATTTAAGAAAATTTTTTCTTAAAATTTAAATTTCAAAGAGGGGATAATTTTTATAAGAGTGTCGAAGAAAATCCTGGCTCAATAAAAAAAGAAAGAAAAAACTATGAAAAATATGTGCCAAGAGAGGAAGAGGAAAGGCCATGTAACAGAAAACTTGAACCTTTGACTGACAATATCTCTCCAGCACAAATAGTTTACTGCACAACTGAATTTTACACAGATTGTAGCTCAGGGGAAATGGTAAAAAACTGAAGCATTACTGGGAGCAACAGGTCAAGAAGAATTAAATGAAGTAGATCGTAGGTATTGACACAACTTTTGCAGTTGTGGAAAGAGAGCCTGAAAAAGTAAGGCTTGCACGGGATTTGAACACTTGACCTCTGCAATACTGGTGCAGCGCTCAACTAGTTATTGAGCAAACAAGCCAACTGGGAGTGGCTCATTGAGTTGATTCATTATAAACCCATAAAAGGATAAAAATATGAAAATTATACATAAGAACTGTGGAGTGAATGAAGAATTAAATGAAAGGAGTTTATCGCAGTTATAGGGGATAGTTAAGTAGAATTCAAAGGTTATTAAACTCAATCACGCACCCTTCTCACTACACAACAAGAGATTTTTAGATTTGAGGACAAGAACAAGGACGAGATTGGATTTAAAGTTTTTTCGCATATTCTCAATAAGAAGACACCTCAGAACGCTTCATTCTTCTTTTTTTTTACCAGAAAAGTTAGCACTGTTACCTTTATTGGAGGAGATTTAAAGCCCTCTCCCGATCGCAAAATGATAAAACTTCTAACATTATTTTGATAACTTGTTTCCGCCACTGCAATATTCTCACTAAAACTCATAGTAGAATGACAACTAGTATCACGTTTTCGCACAAAAATCATGTTGGCTTATGCGAGCACAACTTAGTATTGAGAAATTCTTGTACTTATATTCATACTTGTCTTAAAATATAAAGGTTTCTAATATTGTTCAGTCTGTAGCTCTGAGTTTCCATATCATTTTCTTACAGGAGGGAGCTGTTATGCGGGATGCCATCCTGGCCATACGAGCAGATGAAGCACACCACAGAGTTGTTAATCACACTCTAAGCTCAATGCACCTTAATGAGAAGAATCCATTTTCACCAGGCCAGAAGAAATTATAAGTGCAAGGTTATCTCTGGTTCCCAGACTTTGAAGAGAAAAAAGAGGGTCTGTGAACAGGCAAAGTAAAATCGGACTTTTGTATAGAGTTTTTAAGAGTGCTAAAATATTATTTTATATTTCAAAGGAACCTCAATTTCTTGAAGCCCTGAATTTGTCTCAAACTATATTTATTACCCAAGCATAGCGATCACTTAAGGCTGGGGCCTGGGGATTTCACCCAGCAACACCCGGCTACTGTCATAACAGGGGTGGATCCAGGATTTTTCTTTGGAGGGGGCCGGGTGCACCACTAAGGAATGGCATAACTGACTGGTGACATAATTCAAAGTGGCGTGTACAACTTTTGAGCAAGACAGAAGGCAGTACACATAGAAGTGAAGCAAAATCCACAGGATACCCATGAATAGGACATGTGGCAATGATGCTCGCGGAACGTCTGCTCTGACCAATAGAAAGGATTCTGTGCCAAACTACCAATTTACGGCGTTTAACATAAATTTTTCAACCTCATCTCATGTTTACTTCAACACCAGTAAACTACCTAATATTTTTTTTGGCAGAATACCAGTGGTATGAGAAAGCCGCAGGTCATCTCGGGGGGCATGGGGTGCGCATCCCCTGCCCCCTCCCCCTAGATCCACCCCTGCATAGGAAGCAAAGGGAAAACAGACTAAAACAAAAGAACTTCCTAAAGATTTAATTCCCTGTCAAGTGATTGCAAAACCTGGTTACTTGAAATCTTGAAATCTGACTTGAGTCTAGAAGCCAACCAAACTTCACACACTCATGACCTTTTAGTGGAATGTTGCAATATGTTTAATATAGAATTTTAAAATCTCCTAAATAAATGTGATGTTAAACAAATTCTTTGCTTCCATGAGTTGATTGCTCAAAACCCTTAACAAATTTAAATTTAGCTGTGAAAAATGGTTTCAGTTTTGTTTGTCAGTTTACTGTTTATTTTAAGCCAATTATTAATGAGCTAAACATCATATTGGAGAATTTGTGGTTCCATGGTGTAAAATTTTGTCTTTTTTTTGTTTTGGGGTATGATAGCATGTTTGAAATAAAAGAAAATAATTTTTAAACCAATCGCAAGTTTTCACGTGACATCAAAACTTGAACCAGAGAATTATCAGTTCTTCTGAGTTTTCACTTTCATGAGGTACTACAAGAGTTAAACACTTATTATATTAATGTACAAATTTTCAGTTTAAATGGCTTGTTTGTTCTGTGATGGTGTGCTTGAATTTCTGAAATTCAATCACTCTATTTCATAATAATTATTGTGTTATACTAATAAAGCATGTATTCTGTAATTATATTACACTACTGCAAAATTAATAATACATTAATTTAATTTGTACATTTAATTAATTTATACATTGAAGTAGAAGCTAGGTTATAAAAGAAGGTAAAGGGTAGAATTATTAATGAATAAAGTAAATGTGCAACTAATGTACAAAACTAATGTAATTTGCTACAACCTGATGTCATGAAATACATTGTCATGTTATTTCTTGTCAACATCACTTACACATAAGGAAAATAAGAGAAAAAATTGTGATTTTTATTTACATGATACTTTTTCTCTACTTATTAGAGACCTTAAGATACACTGTTTCAGTGTACAAGTACAGGTAAATTACCCATGTGCGTAGCCGTAAACACGGGTAGATTGCCTCTTATCATGGAAAAATGGGTAGGCTACCAGCTAGAATGGTAATGCGATCATCTCATCTGGGAAATAATGGTCACCTTATCTTTAACTACTTAGCCAACATGGTCACCTACCCGTGCCCAGAGGGAAAAACAATGTACCTTAAGGTCACTATTGTCAACTCATTTCCCCTAGATGTCCATCTATTATAATGATAGTGATGAAGACAATGAGTATAGAGTGATGTTACTTAACCTGTAAAACAGATACTACAAAGAACTAATGCCAAATAGCTACAAGTAGACAAAAGAGACAAGAGAATGAAGTTAGTGCATACGCATATTATAGTACATAGTAGTCTAATAACCTGGTTCATGGGTTAAGTAAAATCACTCTATTATGTTAAATACACTGTATCTTTTATATCTTAACGCAGGTGAAAGTTACCTAAGATATGCCTTAACTCTATTTTCCTTATGTTCAATGTTGCTTCCCTTGTGCTTATAGAGTGTCATCCCAGTTACAGTTAAAAACAATTTGGCCACAGCCAGCTTCTCTGTCGGGAATTGTGCGCCAATAGTGTGTTTACATATTATTTCGTAGTATGTTTTTATCCTTTCACTTTGTTATATTTCAAGTTGATGACAACGTTGATTGCCAAATATTTAGTTCATGATCTCCAGAAAGTTCAAGGGACAGTCACGAAGTGAACCGTGATAACTGATAAGATGTTGGGTTTCTTAATTTATTTCATGGGAATAATACTAAATGTCAGTCACTTTATAATGATGTAGGTTAGGTTTCATGTGTATTGTAGTCAGTTTAGGAGAGAAGATCATGCAATCTGAAAACAAGTTGTAAAGCCGAAATCTGTGAGATTTGATTAAACGTTGAATACATTGGAATATGCAAGCAGACTTCTATTTGCCTCATCTCCAACACTTCCATTATTCACACCTATGTACACCTGGTAAGGAAATCTGCTCTGAATAAGTTGACTTCAATTCAGATTGACTTTTACAGGGGAAGTTCATAAATCATTAATTATTAGTTACTAACTAAAGGTAATTTTTGATGTGTAAATCCCATTTGCACCATTCTTACGTGTGCATACGCTGCCTGTTCACCTATTGAAGGTCAAGTTGTATCTAATCTTGTACTGTTTTTTTCTGGTTCAAATTTGAGTGAAATGCTGTTGATGCAGTATCTGAGACCAGTAGGCGCAGGGCCGTCTGGGAACACATGACCAAGATGAGAATCACACTGTCAAGTAAAATAAAAAAATAATTAGTAAGAAAATAGTTTGAAAGTTTTTAATATCTAAGTAAGTACATGCTCTTCAATCAAATGAATTGAGTGCTCTACAAAATAAGACATTCTACCCAGAATAAATTATGAAGTCACATGACCATAACTTCTAATATAGATCTACATGACAGATTATCTTTAAAGAAAAAGAGAGACTAGTATTTACCCGGTATTTTAAGACAGAATTATTCTCAGTTTTAAACAAAAGAAAACTGCATAGTACTGTGCTGCTCTTTGCAAAAACAAGTTTTAAATGCGTTGCCCCATCAAGAAAGTGCACATTGCAATTGGCAACTCCAAAATTTTATAAGTATTAATGTGAGTAAATAATGGCACTCCATATCCAGCGAGCAAGCTCTCTAGGTGTTTGCTTGTGGGGTAACTACCTTGTAGGGAAAGAACTCTTCATTTTACCTGCCGACAAAGAACTTCAGTTCTGACCATGCCGTGACTATAGTCAGTTTTTTCTGCTACTGACAATTGAAGAGAACTTGCATCGTTGGAGCTAATTGTTTCTATTGCAGCATTAAATGATGGCCATCCTGTCCCAGATTCAAACTTTGCAGATGAGCTGTACCCAAAGAAAAGAATTACACTATCAGGTAAAGGAGCATTAACAAGATAAGAAACTCAGGTTAAACTGGCTTCTATAGTATGAAGTTACATTTAAGGAGTAGCTCTTTAATGGATAATGTACTGTGACAATAAATCCTATCCGCCATTATTCTCCTGACTGTATTGGGGAGCATCAGAGAATTTTGACAGAAGAGATCTTTAATTTGCCAAAAAGATATTGTAAGATTTTTCAGGGGTAAGGGAGAGGAAGTACTAAGTGGATTTGCTGGCGCAAAATCATCATTTTTAAGACGCTAAATGACTAACTAGAGGGAATAATATTATCTGATGCCAGGATTGCTTACCTAAACAGGTCACTACCACAGCAAACACACTTGTATTTTCCTTTGCCTTTAAATTCAACATATTCACCAGACCATGGCTGGAAGCAAATAGGTGAATTTTATTATATCAATAGTAAACACTTAGAAATGGCAGCTGGGATAGATACTAGAGTCTAAGTACAGCTACTACATCAGTATGTCTGGGGAATTAATCTAGGTTCAAAAACGACGTAAATACTAGGTAAGTAACCAAGAGTAAGGTCATTACAGGGAAATCTCAGACTGGGGGCTCGGACAATACATCAAGGCCGAGGTCTGAGATTTCTCTGTAATAACCAAACAGATGAGGTTAACAAGTTATTTATTACATGGCCTGTTTAGAGCTGTTGTTAAAATGAATACATTAAAAAAATCCCGGAAGTAATTTTCAACATCTGCACATAAGAGATCATTTGAGGTCATGTTCACGAAAAAACCCTGGGGATGTGATCGAAACCACAAGACAAAGTTTCTTTGACAATGAGAAATTTTGGACCTGAGCCTGTGATCAATTAAAATAACCAATAACTGGTCAGCTGATAACTTTAAAAAACATGTCACCTCAATGAGTTGTATGCTTGACCCCGTGATACAGTCATGTGACATGGTCAGCGGATAGCCTTTTTTGACAGCTGTCAATTGACCATAATATGGATGTCCACTATCAAGTTTCTTGTTTAAAAACACAGATTGTAAATGCTTGGAACACCTAGCTAGCAATGCCTGGTCATTACAAGAAAATCTTGGCTTATATAGTAGCCAGTTGGAGCTCACATACTATTGTAGCCATTCAATAATAAATTATTAAACAAGGTATGTGAAAGGGAAACCATTTGTCAATAGAAAGTATACAAAAGAGATAGCTTTTCTGTCAAAAATGGTATATGAAAGGGGTTGGACCTCGGGACGGAGCCTCTCCACCTCCCCACCTCCCCACCTCACCTGGGAATAACCCATAAGGATTAGTCTTGGTCTTACCGGCTCAGTTCCTTTTTGCCTGCAGACCCAGTATTGATCAGGAGAAAGTTTTGTTTTCCATTCTGTGTCTGAGTACTTGGCCAAGGAAACTAACCAAAACAAAATATTTATGTGGACAAATACACTTTTGAATAACAGAGAGATCTGGAGTCACGTTTATGGCAAATGGCAAATGTGAGACACAAGTTGAGTCTTTCTCAAATGATCAAGAAGTGAGCAGATAAAAACTGTCCCAAATAAATCTGACAGATGAACATAACAAGAAACACCTTATTCCTGTGTAAAATAATCAATAGCACACGACAAGTAAACAGAAGACTTGGTCATGTGGTACAATCTCATATTGCCATTTGTCGTAAGCTTCATTCTAAATCTCTCAATGTAAGTACTTATACGGGAACTCACAGCCCATCAAGTATCCAACAAATTCCCCAGGGAGGAGTTCAGTTGGGAAGGAATTGACTTAGCCATTATTCCTTACTCATAAAGACGTCACCCATGATATTAATTAGCAAGCAGAAGTGCATTGGTTCTTGAAATAAAATATTCTTTTGTTTCATTCAATACACATGTGACTATAAACAAAAGAAATGAAGTTATGAATATATGAAAATCATATACGACAACTGCGGAAGAAATGTTTGTAAACAGTAAGTAGGATCAGTCAACAGTTGAGGGGGTAGAAATGTTTCGAAACCTTTTGAGTTTTCTAATCCGGATTTCTAATATATTGATTTATATGTATTCTCATGGTTAGTAATAATGCCAATTTTAACGTAGACGTATTGATCTTTTTAAACTTGTATTTGTGATGTTGTTACATAAGCTTATATTATATCTTGCTTATTTTTTCACTGTTTTTTATACCATGCAAAGAACGTCACAAACCTTTGGACACAAAAAACCCTCGATAAAATATCTGAAATCCTTTGTTATGCTTCACTAATGTCTTTGTCATCTGAAGCCGAAACAATGATGAAACGTGTCTTGAAACTTGGCAATAACCAGCTGAACAACATACTCTGTGAAATGCTCCGGCCGCCATCTTTGTTATAGTAGGTATGTCCCCATACATGAAGTACCTACCGTTATTCTTGGTGCTGACCAGAATGATCGCATCCTCTGAAAAAATTTTAACCTCGTCCCCAGGGTCTTCTCGCTTTCCAATATGGCGGCAGGAGGCGCCATATTGGAAAGCGAAAAGACCCTGGGGACGAGGTTGGCAACAATTTAACCACGTGGTTTGCAATGGAAGCAAGAAAGGGATAGAAACAATCCTCATTTTTGCGGCCCATTTTTGCATCATATCTACCAAACGTCGCCAAGTTCTACAAAATTTCAAAATTCTCTTCTGCGCCAGACTCGTACCCAGTCGCCACTTCTATTTATTCTCGCAAAGGAATATGAAAAGGCAATTTGACGCGCACAAAGGCGCTTGAGGAGGAGGGAGGAAAAGCTTTTCGTTTTTCTTCCTTCCTTCTCTTGCACCGCGAACTCATTAAATCCTTCCCATTAATCACAGCGCATACAGAGAAGCGACTTGGTACGAGCTGCCTCTGCGCATCGTTTTTTAAGCTCTTATCTCAACGTTTGATATTATGACACATGGTGGGTAGCCGAGAGGGGGTGCTCTATACAATGGCCTATACGGGGCGGTCACACCCGAAAGGGGTACCTTTTTCAAGTTTAAGGTATATAAAATTATTTTAAAGGTCATATGCTGCGCGTTCTAGGCACCTCTTCCTATTTTTTTTTTTTTTTGCTTAGTACGCCTCACAAGCAGACTTAGAATTTAGTGAGTTCTTTGTTAGTTTATTTTGTGTATACTGGATTCTGATGTCTTTACTTACTACTCCAGTAAGTTAAGCAAGAACAGGGCCTTCCACTGCATGTTTTTATTTATCAGCTGTCTTTGTTACATGTTGCGCGCTGTGTTAATGCTGAAAAAAGCCATGCATGCGTGCCTATGAAAATGAAACTGGAACATTACTAAGAGTACTAACGTACTAAGACCTGTAAAATCAGTAAAAAAAAAACGTAGAACACGGCCGTTCTGACCCTACTAACGTGACCAGATGGCGGAATAAAATACCAGAGCATAGAACATGGTAGCCTGCGTAGCAAGCGTTTTAGGAGCAAAGAACGAGGAACGAGAGTCAAAGACCGCGCGAAGAATGAGGCAAGTAAAATAGCGGGGAAAAGGGGCTCTTGCTTCATTTCTCGCGCGGCCAAAACCGAGAATCCCGTTCCTCGGTCTTTCTTTGCTCCGAAACCAAACGTAAACGCTTGCTACGCAGGCTAAGAACATGACCGTATTAAGTCCAAGTGATATACCAGCATACATAGAAGACGGCTTCTATGATAAAATACCAAGATACATGGAGCATGTCCGTACTATGCCTACTAACGTACTAAGACAGAACAAAATACCAACATACATAGAGTATGTCTGTACTAAGCTTCACGTTAGTTCAGTGGCGTATAATTTTTAGACCAAACTGAGGCCAGGAGGGTCGAAAAAGCGTATTTTGGAAACCGCCCCCTCCCCCACACCACTTATCTAAGGGTCTGGATGACCGCCCCCCTTTTTATCTCAGGATCTGGATCCGGCACTGTAGTACGCTTACTACGACCATTTTCTACGTTTGTTGCCGTTTTATTCAGCCTTATAAATAACACGAGACGCCAATTACGGAAATGGTCAAAGGAGGATTTTACCATCTTCCCGTCATGCATTATGGTCAAACTATAATAGAGCAGTTAAATAAACAGATACTTGAAGTAATTTTAAACGATTCATCCAGCAATTAAGAGGATCTACTTACCAAACTAAATATGACCATCCTGGAGGCAGGTCGAGTGCAAGCCATGATGCTGACATTGTACAAATGTTTACATGGAATGGCCCCGCCTTACCCCGGGCTTACATTAAAGCTTACATTCAAAAGCGGCGTTTATCATGTGTATCAGATTATAATTTTTTGTAGGTTCTTATATTATGTAATTCGGGGATATTAGCACTATATGCTACTCTGCAATCCGATGCAAAATAAAGTTTTGAATGAACGACATGAATGAATGAATAAGTTTTCTAACAACTGCTTCATTATCGTTAAGATTGTTGTGGCTGTGCGGATGCTTTAGGGTGCATTTCAAAAGGCAGATTAACCATCTCTAAAAGTAAAACTCGCACGAAGGGAACTTTTCCTTCGAATTTTTGAATTTTGAGTGCAAATTATTTTTTATTCAGCTAACTCAACCCCCAACAGAGATTATGGCCATGTGTGTGTGTCTCATTTCTTTGGTACCCTAGGAAGAGAAATGCTCTTCTCTCTCCCTCTCTCCCAAATTTCCCCTCCCTTTCCTCTTCTTTCTCCTCCCCTTTTGACGCCTACCTTGCAAGCTACTTCTTTTGGGGGAGGTGCCGGTAGCCGTGGCTGCCTCTAGTGAATAATACACCTTGTTCCCCCCCCCCCCCCCCCCCCCCCCCCCCCTCCCCCCCCCCTTTATTGGTCAGACTGAAATAATTATGGTTTGAGTAAGTATTTTTTTTTTCATTAGCCCCCACTTCTTATATTTCTCTCTTACCCCACTACGTGGGGGGCCCACATATACACCCCCAGGAAGTTACACCCAAACAAACCCCCCCCCCCCCCCTCCTCTACCTCCCTTCTCCCAAGGTGCAGTATGGTCTAGTGATAAATCATGTGCTATGCATGAGTGCTTTATTTGAACAGCAGCCTCATTTAGCGAGTTCCCTTAAAAACCCATGCGTGGGAGGCTACATAAAACGTCCCCGGAGTATTTAATCGCAAAAGGATTGCGAAAGAACGCATTTTATTTTTCTTTTATACGTGTTGATTGAAAAAAGCTAAACAAAAGGAGCAAAAATATCAAGTGTTGGCAGAAATATTTATGCAAATGCACTAGGTCTAGGCAACTGCATGATCAGAAGTAAACAGTTTTAGCGTCAACTTGCCTTCGCAATACGGCTATCCAATTGAAAGAAAATTCACAGTTAACCGGCTGCACAAGAGGAAAAAATTTCTCGAGTAGAGTGCCGTTAAATCTAACAGCAACGCGACATAATGGACATTGATCATTTTTAAGGAACTGGTAAGAGTTAAATTTTGTTGGTTGTGACCCATTTCGCATATTCCTTCTAGAATTGGCAACATGGACGATAGTTTAATGCTTTTTTGGTTAGTAGTTTCGTATTTTTTTTGGAATAAGTTCTGACCGGTTAGCGGTCAAAATTTTGACCTTTCTTTTATTTGCAAAATAGAAAGACCTTCAATATAAAATTTCATGCTTATTAGTATTCTTTACATCACATGTTTATCCTAATCGGTATTTCCGGTGAACCTGAATTCAAAGCCAACCCTGACTTCTACGTTTGCAGAGTTTTATTGGGTAAAGAGGTCCTTACTACACGTGATTAAATCCGCGAAGTCGATTTAACAATATGGCTACTGAATATAAATGAGTTTTTGAAGTAGAAAAAAAGGTGATTGGATCCGAACATTTATACAAACTCTCACGTTTTCTAACCCAAGACTTTTAAAAACGGCGGGTAATTCAAACCAATTTTGTTTCCTTTTTCTTAGGTTACTTGAACATTGGCCGTTTTTGTACTAAGGACGCACTATCCGTCCAGATAGCCTGCGAAGCGCAGACGTATTTCCGGTCGTCGCTTCTCTCCCTCCGAAAGGGGAGAGAAGGAGGGAGACAGAGAAGGGAGGAAGAGAAGCAACGGCCGGAAATACGTCTGCGCTTCGCAGTCTACCGTCCAGACGGATAATGCGTCTATAATATCAATATTTTCCGGGATCGGAGAATTCAGTTAACACACTTGAACCTCTAAGGTTTTGTACTGCACCACACCAAACATAATTTCTAGGCCCATCTTGCGCAAAATCAAGCAATAAGAAAATAATTTTTTTAACTAAAACCACAGGCTAACCCTTTTCGAAAAATCCATTTTCATGACTCTGTAATCTTGTAAAGAAAAAGATTTTCTTGTCCTAGAAGGGCATGTTTTCTAATCTACGTATACAACTTCAGAAAACTTGACTTAAACCAATTTTTCGCTCAAACAACAAAGAACCTTAAGAATTAGCACCAAATTAATGAAATAAAACCCTTGCTAAAATTCGAAAATTGCATTTTTCGAAAAGGCGTCAGTCAAGCTTCTGGTCAAAAATAAAAAGATCACAAAATTATCATTTTTTCAAATTAAGGGGGTTAATCCATGGTTTTAGTGTTTCTTCTTCTTTTCGTTTATGGAAAAATAGGCCAAAAAAAGTGCTTTGTGACCTTCTACATAAAAAACTAGCCTTTCTAGTCTTTCTAGACCTTATAAAAACATCGACTTAAGAAAGTCGCCAAGTTTTCTTTTTTTCAAAGGGGTTAGTCCATACGTTTCTCTTTAGACAAAAAAGACCAATTCACGTACTATACGAAGAAAACAAGACGCTGTGGGAGCGTAAATTTGGGTGTCAATAAAGAAGTTGATCGGGGGGGCTGAAATTTTGTGTGTGTTCGGAGGGCAAATCGGTAAGGTCAAGGGAGAGGGCGTAAAATCTCGCTATAGATTTAAGGGCCTGATTACATGAGCTGGACTGGCCCGCTTTGCAAAGATCTCGGCACCATAGTTGAACGCAACAAAAATCAACTTTGCGATTATATGACAACCGAGCCAGCCCGGTTAGCTGGGATCCCAATATTGTGATGCTGGGATCCCGGGTGCTTTTCGGGCGGTCCGGCGAATAAAACCAAGCGAGAAACAGGATAACCGGTGACACACTGCTCATTTATTGCTTGAAATCTCTTTACGAAAATGGCGGCTCCGGGCTGGCCCTATTCATTTAACACCGGGATCAAAGTCACCTCGGCAGAGCTAGCCAGCCGACAAACCGGGACAGCCCAGCTCTTGTGATGAGGCCTTTACTGTGAGTTGTATTGTCACGCAGTTTGCACGTGAAAGCTTTAGGAATTTGCCGCTTTCGTGGTTCGTGTATGAGAGAATGAGAGAATACGACTTAATCTAATTAACCCGAGGTTTTTAAAAATAATTGTCACTCTCGCAGTTTGCACGAGAAGATGTTGGACACTGCCCCTTTTATGGCTCGAACCTGAAAGAATGCAACTTGTTTAAGAGATCATTTTGCTCAAAACGATTTTAAAAAATCACCTCCTTTCCGAAAATCTGCAATGAAATTATACTTCATTCAATGTTAACCTTATTTATCTCATACCAATCACGGAGTTTTGCGTAACATTTTCTTTGGCTCTCGACAACTGAGGGCAAAAACATTGTCAAACTCTAGGCAATAAGCCAAATCCCTGAATTCCAATTACAGTCGAACCTCTCCAATACGGACATCGAGGAGAGAGAGCGAAGTGTCCGTATTAGAGAGGTGTCCGTATTAAAGAGGTCACTATGATGACGTCACTTTTATGACTCCACTTACAGTGTTCAGTAGCTAAAAACAGGCTCACACTCGTCTTTCATTTGAATTTAAAGTTATTAATTCGCAGTACAAAGACGCTGTCTTTCAATAGCATAAAACTTTGCACATCTCAGCTACAGACAAATTACGGTTTAAAAGCGAAACGAGCTACAACGCAATGCTACTTGTAAAAAGTTGTAACTTAAAGCACAAGTCTGAAAGCGTCTTTCGCTATTTTGCAAGTGCAGTAAACAGTAACTAGAGCACATAATGTAATAGAAAAGATCAAGAAGCGTCCAAAAGTCGGTCATGTTCCTTTGTACACCTTTCGCAAATCGTTGTTTGGTATACAGCGACTGGACTTTATATCACCTTGCATAGCTCATCAGCCAGACTAGACGGGATTCACGCTGCGCAGATTCACCCAATCGGGATTCGGGACTCTCCTGATTACCGCAGTGTCCATAATAAAGAGGTTGACTTTATATAAATTTACTTGCTGGGGCCGAGATTTAGTGTCCGTTGTCCGTAATAGCGAGAGTCCGTATTGCAGAGGTCTTTTTTAAATAAAATATATGAGAATTTTGTCGGGATATTGGAAACTGTCCGTAATAGAGAGGTGTCCTTACCGAGAGGTTCGACTGTATTTTCGACAGATTTACCTTCAAATTTCTGAAAAATATCCCTGCTTCTAGGTAAGATAAAGAATACCGTAAGCTTTAGATTTATAAGTTTATCTTTTCCTAGCAAAAAATCATCCTCTGAGACGGACATGTCCCTACTGGCAATGAATAGTCTGTACAATGAGAAAGGGCAATGACCGGTACCTATGGTCCACCGCAAAAAAACTTTAACGCCGTGAGCTGCGAGGATAATTATTTTCCGAAAGGAAAATTTAAATCATTTAATAGTTTGTTTCACTAAGTGTACCTTGTTTTTTCAATACGTTTGATTTTTTTTTATTTTTTATTTTTTTATTTCCACAACAAGTATTGACATACATTGTAGTAGTACATATAGTAAAATAAAATCACAAAAAAGTCATACAAGATATTTGATTTCAAGTCAAGGGATTCTACATTTTACAAAGCAATTGAAAAACGTGGACATGTTTCGAGTATGCAACTAATTTGTATGACTAAACAAAACAAAAAAAATACTGTCACAAAAACAGAAAGGTACGAGACTAAAATAAACAAATAAATCAAGCAAAAAGTATATACATATAGTAAAATAAAATCTCACCAAAGGTCATACAACATATTTAGTTTCAAGTTAAGGGATTCCACGTTTTACGCTTCTTATATATTGTTAATGTAACAGATTTTGTGAGAGGTTATTTTTAAAGCGAGACCATTTCCGTACAAAGACGTTTGAGTCGTTATTGTGGAATGCAATATGCTTTTCAATTTCTATCGAGTTCATAAGTACCTGTATATACACCTGCAGCTTAGGAAGCTTGTTCCCAAGTCTGCAGGTGTATATGTAATGCCTAGCTATAAGGAGTAGGTGATGAAAGAGAAGGTCTTTTACGTCGTCAACGAGACCGAAACAGAGAGACAAGGAGGGAGAGACGTT
>CALNXI010003010.1:0-43168 GCA_942486025.1 Porites evermanni
CTCTTGTGTCATAGACTGTAACATTGTTCGGCAGCAGATCACAAGACTCCAAAATCTTCGTTCCTTCCCTTCCAGTAGTTTGAGTTACGGCAGGACGTATGTCCATCTCCAAGCATTCGAAGATCGTGTTAATCAGGGCTGATTTTCCAGAACCAGTCATTCCAAAAAGTACGATATTCAAGCGGAAGCCTTCCATTTCCCCGCCGCGGGCATCATCGAATTTCTGGTACCTTCCGACTTTGTAATCCAACAGTCTTTCAACGAGCTGCTCCAATTCTTCGTCTTTCACCGTAGGAACAGTCGTTGCCATGACTGTTTTGTTATAAATTACATTATTTTTTCTTCAAAGGCATTATTTAGCTGCTAAAACGATGGATAGTGTGCTAGGGCGACGCTTTTCTTGTTGGCGACGCTTTTAACAAGAAAGGCGTCGCGATTCATTTATTTGAATCCAGTTGACGTCACGAAAGGTTTTTCTGAGAAATACTATTCCTATATTTTAAGATTTTCGGGCAGATGGTTCTCCAAAATGCTCTCAAAAGTGCTCGAATGATAGATAATTAGCTCGTTTAAACTTTGTTTTTCACCTTTTAGGAGAAATGTTTTGCAACACCTATTTATTTGGAGAAAAGGAAGTTTTGAACGATTTTCGTGACTTGCGTGACTTGCTCACAAACTGCCTCACGCATATGTTAACTGTCGAGTTTCGTCGAAACCACGACATCCACCTTTTCGGGGAACACACCAAAGATGACTTGAAAGATTTCCTGAGAACAACAAAATGAAGAAGCCAGAGGCTAATTCAAATGCTGGCCATGAAATGGAAACTCTACCGTTAAAAAGTGATCATTATATTGAAATTCGCTGAATCTTTTTACTTCCTAATTTTTCTGCTCAGAATGTTTTGAAACTCACCCGTTGCCTGAAGTAAAGCTCTCTAGATCTTTTCTATTGTCACCCGGACGATCAAACTCAACCTACTTTTGAAATGACTCCTGGGTTCAAACCTTTCACTATTTCAGTTAAGGTTGCTTCTGAGAAGAATGATGCATGATCCATGTTCCATAGCCCGTGGTGCCTTATTGTAGCAACTCTACTAAATTATGTGCCCGCAACGAGCCTAGAAACCTAATAAGCAAACGCTGCTAACGCTTCTATGCTATGTCAGCAGAACGTTAACACAATGTATTTCAAAACACTGAATCCTAGGCTTTTTAATTTAAGACAGTGATTTGAGGTTAGGTTTTTCTCTGGGGTAATATGCAAATGTCGCAAAGTTTCAACAAGTTTGCTTGACTCGTGTACGTGGGAATTTTGGATGGCGATTCAAGGCGTTTGTTGAACAACAATAAATAACTTAACATTACGTGTTTATCTATTTTCGAGGCAATTTTTTTAAAACTGAATTAAAAAAAAGAATAGCGTTGATTTGCTTTATTGAAATAACCAGCATGCAAAAGCATGGCCCATGCAAAAACGCAGCTTAATCAGGCGGTAAACCCCTATACATTTAATGTTATTAAAAAGAAGAGGCTTCTAATTTTTTACTATGAGATTTTTAAAATGAAATTTTTCAGCTCGCTCATGCTTAAGAATTTTAGCAGCCATTTGACTTGAAAGCTCTTGAACGCCTTTTCACAAATGGTGTCCATTATTTCAATGAACGTGAACAGGACTAAACTTGCCGCTACAAAAGGGTTTACCAGAGTGCACTGCAGGCTATGAAACATGGTTAACGGAAGCAACCTTAATTGAAATAGGTGTGTCCAATGCAGGCGTTATCTTCGTTGATGGAGAGATGAGATTCGTGTGCATGGACTGGGCAATTTTGTTTTCACATACCCACGGAAGCCTACAGGAGACCTGCGAGATGCGATATAATTTTTGATGGTTTTAAAAAATCCAGGCTAAGTTTGAGATAAAAATGCGACCTGCGAGATAAAAAATACGAGTTGCAAGATAAAAAATGCGAGATGCGAGATAAAAAAGAGCCATATGAAGAATAGAAAATGGGGGATGTGAGATAGAAAATGCGAGATGCGAGATGCGACATAAAAGTGCGAGATGCGAGGTAGAAAATGCGAGATGCCAGATAGAAAATGCAAGATGCGAGATAAAAAAATGCGAGATGCGAGATAATAATACGAGATGTGAGATGAAAAATGCAAAATGTGAGATAAAAATGTGACATGCGAAATAAAAAATTTGACAAGCGAGATGCAAGATAAAAATTTGAGATGCGAAATAGAAATTGCCAGATGTGAGATAGAAAATTGGAGGTACGAGATTAAAAAAGTGCGAGATGCTGAGTTAAATATGCGCCTTGTTGTAAACACGCGCTACCCTTTCGTGACCTCAACAGGGCCTGGCAGCTGACAAAGACGACGAGGGGGTGTCTAAGACAGTCGCTGTTTCCATGAAACAAATACCACAATCAAATGGCCGCATGTGAATATCAGGATTGTAGTTATTTTTCAGGATTTTTGTGTTTAATTCAGTACAAATGTGAGTGGCATCCGCCATATCAGTTTTACGAACGTCTTTTACGAATGTCTTTGTTTTTGAGTTTTTCGTCAGGTCTGTTTGTACCCATCCCCGCCCTCTCTCTTCAAAGTCCATTGATAATTCACAAGTGATAGTCTTACTAGGTAATAAGTCTCCTCCGTTTACAAGCCTCCTATACCTACTCCCCCCCCCACCCACCCCCCCCCCCACCCCACCCCCACCCCCCCCCTCTACCCCCCACAACCACCACACCCACCAATCCCCACCCCTCCACAACCTCACACATACAAACAAAAGACAATCAAAAATAAGACAAGTATAAGAAACAGAAAAAAAAAAATAAACAACAANAGATGCAAGATAAAAATTTGAGATGCGAAATAGAAATTGCCAGATGTGAGATAGAAAATTGGAGGTACGAGATTAAAAAAGTGCGAGATGCTGAGTTAAATATGCGCCTTGTTGTAAACACGCGCTACCCTTTCGTGACCTCAACAGGGCCTGGCAGCTGACAAAGACGACGAGGGGGTGTCTAAGACAGTCGCTGTTTCCATGAAACAAATACCACAATCAAATGGCCGCATGTGAATATCAGGATTGTAGTTATTTTTCAGGATTTTTGTGTTTAATTCAGTACAAATGTGAGTGGCATCCGCCATATCTGTTTTACGAACGTTTTTTACGAATGTCTTTGTTTTTGAGTTTTTCTTCAGGTCTGTTTTTCCCCACCCCCCCCCCCCCCCTTCAAAGTCCATTGATAATTCACAAGTGAATGTCTTACAAGGTAAAAAGTCCCCCCCCTTTACAAGCCCCCTATACCCCCCCCCCCCCCCCCCCGCCCCCCTCCCCAACAAACCAACAAACCCCATGTAAATCACACCATAAACTTCGACGCATAAGTCTTGGGCTTCTACAACTTTGTAAGAGGTATTAAGAGGGATTATATAGGAATGGAGGACTTACAAGCGGACTAAAAAAAGCGTTTTAAAAGCCCTACATTGCATTGCTCATCAAAATATTTTTTGAATTTACTCGCTTTTTATCAAACCTTCAAAACGTTGTAAAAATCGAATTCATTTTTTTGCAAGCTTAAAGGGGCGTATATCTGGGAGTATTACAACCGGATGTATTGTTACAAGTAGATGGCCCTATAACTGGGAGAGCTTATGAGCGAAAGTTTACGGTATTCTCTGTTAATAGAACAGTGAGCTTAACGTAATTTTTGTTTCGTTTATGCCCATGTTACAATTAAAAGTTCTGTAGGTGATCCTTGTTGGACAGCCTCTGCTCGAAAGGAGGCGGACGTACATCGGCTTGTGAACGATGGTTTTGAAGGGGTGTAGTGTAACAACTATTTATTGCGAGGTTTCCAGTGGTCTTATCTTCTCCCTTTTAAATTCTTATCTTGCTTTCTGTGTCTGGCATCTAACATTTTCTATCTCGCATCCCCTATTTTTCATCTCACATATCGCATTTTCTATCTCACATCTAACATTTTTTATCTCACACCTCGCATTTTCTATTTCACATCTCGCATTTTTTATCTCACACCGTCACCTTGCATTTTCTATTTCACATCTCACACTTCTCATCTCACATCTCGTTTTTTTATCTTGCATCTCGCATTTCCTATCTCGCATGTCCCATTTTTCTCTCGAACTTAGCCTGGATTTAAAAAAATCATCTAGAATTATCTCGTATCTCGTATGTCCCTTACAGGCTTCCGTACATACCTCAGACATTTCTCGAAGGGCAAAGTAATGTGACAGGATGGGAAAAACAAAGTTCAGTTTCGTTTCGACGACTTTACACAGCTTCTCGTACTACATCAAGCTTGTACGTTTTATCACAGTTAAAAAAGATAAAAATTCCGATTTCTTTCTTCCTTAAGTCACAAAAAGTACAGTCCAATATCAAGCTATTTCTGAAGGCGAGTACCTTGATAACGCTGACCAACTAATCGTATCTTAATTCCTCCAGAAAAAAAGAAAACTCAAAAAAAGCAGAACTAAGACGCCGACTATTCCAGCTAACCGAGAGCAGTCTTTTATGTCCTCTGGCTGAGATGGAATAACCGATACCAGAAGCATCTAAGACAGTTTACGCTTACAACAGGAACGCTTATTAAGAAGGACATTGATCAATTTCATCGCTGAAATCTTCACGAACTACTTCGCTCATCGACGTTATGCTTCGCGACAAAACAACGTTGCAAAGGCTCTCGGACGTTTACTGTTGCTCACTTGGGAAATCATGGACCAGACCATGCCGACCATAATCGAGGCTAAAGCTGAAGCAAAATATTAGGTGCACGTGATCCACGGGCATCAACAAGAATTTTGCGGGAAATTTTCTCCTAGCAAACAGATGTAGTGTTGTTTTCAATGACAATCATTAGAGATATTCAGAACAACTGAAAACAACTAAATGCTGTCTATAATTGCTAGTTCCTTTCCCGTGCTCATAATCGAAAAAGGGAAAAACTGGTTGAATGGCAGGTTTATTCGAAGTCGTTGTACTTAAATCTCAATTTTCTGACCCAAAATGAAACCTACTTAACTAATTTTCTGATTCTCGAGCAAACTCTCACCTCTGGAAAGTTGTTTTACAGAGTTATTAAGCTCGAAACGACTGACACCGAGTTTCACCTGTTCGAACTCCACTTGGGATTCAAATATGCCGCATAGCAGCGGTTTCTAAAGCACATTTACAGCTGCATTTACCGGAATTTTAAGGAATATGGCATCCCAGGGATTGGAATGTGGCTCAATTTGTGAGTGAGTGCCAGTAACGAATTAGGTAAGCCGTCCTTTTGACAAAATCTGTTTGAGATAGATCCGTAACACTAGAGCTGAAAATATCGCAGAAGCTGGCATATACCTTGATACAAACTGTCATAACTTTTAAAATACTGAAATCGTACGGCTATCTTTAAAACAAGGAACGGGGAATGGGAGAATAGGAATGGGGAACAGGGAACGGGGAATCTTTAAAGTGGGGAATCTTTAAAAGCGGGAATCTTTAAAATCGGGAATCTTTAAAACGGGGAATCTTTAAAATGGGAAATCTTTAAAAGCGGGAATCTTCAAAACGGGGAATCTTTAAAAGCGGGAATCATGGGAAATCTTTAAAAGCGGGAAACTTTAAAACGGGGAATCTTTCAAAGCGGGAATCTTTAAAACGGGGAATCCTTAAAAGCGGGAATCTTTAAAATGGGGAATCTTTAAAAGCGGGAATCTTTCAAACGGGGAATCTTTAAAACGGGGAATCTTTAAAACGGGGAATCTTTAAAAGCGGGAATCTTTCAAACGGGGAATCTTTAAAACGGGTTCGTTGGCAAGTGGAAAAGGAGGCATGCATGGATAAGGGGATACAATAACATATTCTTTTGGTAACGATTCATAGGGTTTGTATGAAAGACGTAAAACTTTCGTTTTATTTATGATTGTATTCTTTGGTGATTCAAATGAAAACAGATTCCTTGGTTGCAGAGTCGACTTTTCGAACCGCGAGGGAAATTTGCTTCAACCAATCAGAAACACTACCTACTTGACTATGCAAAGTTTATCCAAAGACTGATTTTTGTTGACAACTTTCTAATTAGTTGTACATGTAGGAGGTGACCCTCAGTCTGCATTTCTAGAACTACTTTCTAGAAAATTAGTAGGAGAAGACCTGGTAGGCGGTACTACATTACCCTGTTCATTCTCGTTCCTATGGCTGCGACCCTTCTCTCTACCCAGTAAGTTCTGACTTCAGCTGAGAGTTTTTATCATTTTATTGTTACCTTTACATTACTTCAGTTCTTGACATCATTAGATCATCCTTTTACTTGATGCTTTTTGTGAGAAAATTTGGAGCGATTTAACCTGCTGATTGTCTTAAAGTTAACGGCCACTACATTTTTCTGAGCACCGACCAAAACAGCCGAAAAAAGGCGCCCAAAACACGAGACTATACATCTCCAAATCAAGAAATATATGTAGAAGCCCCTGTGGTCGAGAGGTTTTGGCTTGTACTAGGAATAAGTAACTAACCCATCCACAGTTTGGTAAAACGTCACTATACAGACAGAATCAGACTTCAGGTCCTCCATCACATCTGACTTCTGTTTCTCTGAAGGTCGTCATCCTGGCTTTCTCTGCAGGACATCCCCATCTTCATAAGAAATCTTTTCATAACTCACTTTTGCCTTCAGTAGATAATTGTCTCCTTGGCAAGTGGCCGCTGTTGCACCAGAACGTAAAGCTGCAATGTCAAAGGTTCACTCGCGTTACAATTTGTTTTCAGTTGGTCGTAACCACTTTTCACTTTTAGACGAAGCATTTGAATATAGTGGTCAGGGTACGCTAACCTGAGGTTACGCGGCGGTATTGCCAGTACCTTTGAGCACAAACATATCGACCGAGCAGTGGTAGTCATTGACAACTACTTCGCCCTTGTTAGGATCGAGTCATAGGTATGGCATAGCCGTCCGACCCCTGTACCTCTGTAACGTGCGGTTATATAGTGTATACATCGCATTCAATGCATCAGTTTTCATTTTCATTCACCGAGTAATTTTTCACCGAAAAATCTAAAGCAAGTCATGGAGAGGAAGTAAATAAGGCGGATACAAAAGACCATAATCGGGAACGAGGGAGAGGAGCAAGCTTGGCGAAGTGGTGAGGACTCGCCTCCCACTAAAGAGACTCGGGTTCATTTACCGGTGTCGACAACATATGTGCATGCATGGGTTGAGGTTGCTGTTGGTTCTTGCTCCTCTCGGAGCAAGGGAGGAGCAGGGTACTCCCGTTTTCCCCACTCTTCAAAAAACAACATTTTCAAATTCCAATTCGACCAGGAATGGCAGACGAAGCCAAACCCCCATGTGGATGTGCTACCTTATTTTTGTTGTTTAAGAGGAACTTTCAAGTACCAACGCCATTACGTTTTCACAGACTTTACGCTGGTGCCGGTGACAACGACGTTGGATTCTAAAAATTGGATACAGCGCTACTCCTTGGTTGGATACAGATATGTTTGAAAGAGAAACTGTATTTTTTACCTCCATAAGTTCCTTCTTCCATCAAGCCCGTTTTTGTCTTATTCCGATCGCTGAAGGGTCTTCTGCAGGCACCAGTATCCTCTTCATTGTCCTCCGGGATAAGGAATGCCTTGTCACTTCCTACCAAAGACGACTATGCGAGGAGTCAAAAAATCAGTTTTCATTAGGTATAGTTTTATGAATAATATAACTCAAGACTCTTTTCAAACACCTTTCGTCGACTGATCCTTCCGGTAAGATCGATATTCTGAAAAAGGATCAGTTGTGTCACCTATACACGAAATAAAAACCATTGTTCATAGTTAAACATGACTTCACGTCCGCCTTATTAGTGTTCTAAAACAATGAAACGGCGGCCATTTATACCTGCTGGCCATGTGAGTGAAAAGGCTCTATATAGCTGAAAAATGTTTCCTCAACATTGCGAGTTTTCATTGGTTACTTCAAGGTAAAATGACACCTAAAAACAGAACTGTTTCCCACCAATAAGAGGACTCAAGAAACGTTACTTATGATCTCTGCATGACAAGTTTATGACAACCTTTACTATTCATTCAAAATAGCTACCGTTGTCCTAATTTTGAAGAGGTTTGCAGATAACCACAAATATGCAGTGAGGTAGTCACATTGCATCTCTGTTGTCAGTTGATGTTGGGTATTTAATGCTGCCTCGTTCCTAGGCGTGTCAACTGTGGAAAACGGAAAACGCCACTGAACTAGCCACCAAGGATTATCGCGTATGGGACCATGGTAACCTTTAGCCTGGTAGCAAAGGACGCAGGGAAGGATGAAGGAAAAACATGAGACGCCTCGCAGATTTGGTTCGATTTCTGGATTTGGGCTGTGACCGTTCCTCTTGCGCTATTTTGAGGAGAAATAATGTCGAGGTCTATGTTACGAGAATTTTTATACGGTTTTTTCGTTGTTTTCGAGTACCCTCGCTTTTTGAGTACCTTCGACCTCGACTCGTGTAAATATGACGAGCATAGAGGAATCCTTACATGAACTTTCTTTACAGGGTAAGTGTTTCTTATTGTATAGAAAGATGTACTTCATGCTTTGAAATGTTGTTCGTATTAGGCATTTCGATGTCGTTACATAGGTGAGCCCCGTACACATCAAGCATTTAACATTTGGAATCATTAATATTTTTAACCTTAGTACTTTAAAAAAAAACCTTCAATAATTTTAGATGCTTCAGCGACGGTAAGCACGCCTGAATCAAACGGGAGAGGAAAGCACCCCGGAATCTCGATGGGTGCACCGGGGATTTTGTCCTTCAGGACGAGATGGTGAACTTTCCCTTCGCTGAAAAACACTCTAAATGGTTCTTTTTCTTTCCCTCCAGTTTTGCATAAATTACTTTCCGTCATTTTGAAATCGTATTCTGTTTCTCTTCGCCTTTCCCAAGATACTTAGGGCGGAACCAAATTCCCACTCGCTCTCGAATCCGCTAGAACGCGCCTGGGTACGAGGCAGTATATAATGGCTGTTTTTTTCTAGAGTCAGTTTTTTTTTCCTAAGCTAATTCGAACGAAGTAAAGAAAAACAAGAAAAAAATGTTGGCGCGACTGTCGCCTTTATGTATTTATTTCGGGTCAGTTCTTCAGTGTGCCCCGAACAACTGCTGGTAATCCAGCCAAGGAAAATGCAATCCAAGAGTTTCTCCCACCAAGTTGAAATATTGCAACAATCCCAGAATTATTTGTTATATGGCTAAACCAACTGCCTCAGCTTTTAATTCCCCCTGGGCCTTCTGGACCTGGCGATTGAGGAGCCTTTTTCCTTCTTTCCATTTTAAATCGAGCTGAAAGTGCTTGAAAGACATGAAAACGAGTAGTTCGAGTAGTGGGCGGCCACCCACAAAGAGGTGAATAAGGAAAGAGAGTGGTCATGACTAATATACATCTATTTCGAGAAAGGTTGTCGGAAAAGTGCAAGCGACAATCCCGAAAAGTAGTATTGTGGCTGGTTTTGAGTTCACTCTTCTCTAAAGAAATTTGAAAGAATGGCACGAGAGGCCATGGAGATATGTTGGCTTTTGCTTAAGGAGAGTAACAAAAGTAGTTTTGACAGCTACAGTATCAGGAACAGTGTATTGATCATATCCCATATAACTTTTTGGGATTGTCGCGTGATATTTTTTTCCGGTAACCTTTTATCGAAATAGTTGTATACTCCTTTCTCACCCACCACAGCAATGAATAAAGAACCTTTCGCTCACAGAGACGAGTGGATGGTGGAGTCGTGTTAGGTGGTGAGACTGTGGAGTCAATCCTAATTTTGCCTGTTTTGGGGTTGAAAGGATTAATCCGAGAATTATTGGTAAGAGGGAGGGTATAGCTTACCTCTCTGCTCAGCTCTGTGTCTGCACTGCCTGGCCGAGGCTCCACAGGCGGTATGGTTCGTTATAAACTAGTGAAAGGATAATGATGAAGTTATGAATATATGAAAATCATATTTGTAAACTGCGGAGTGAAGAACTATATGAGGGAAGATCATTGCGGTTACAGACGGAACTGCAAAATTTGTGTCTATAACTGCGATGACCTAGCTACTTTCATGTAGTGAGGGTGTGAATGGGGTTAACCGACTAACGACAAAGGGCGAAAAACATTACTGACTACCGACAAAACGAGCAAAAAATTACCGACTGCCGACATAGGCTGACATTATCAATATTTGTTTACAGAAAAAAAGAGCATTTTACTATTTTTTTTTCTAGCCGTTAGGAAGTAACCTCTTTAAATTTATGACTCAATCATCAGATGGTCTAACGGAAAGAATTTCCTCTTTTGTTGATACAGTAATAATGCTACAACCAATATTAAAATCACAGAAGTCACACCTCAAAGACGCTACCGACTTTATCAATTTTGTTGAAAGACAAAAGTGAAAAAACCGAACTTTCCTTGTTTCGCTCCGAGAAATGCTGAGATTAATCGTCAAAGAGAATTCTTTGCAGTTTAATGGCAGCACTATCAGTACAAACCCACGGTTAACCGCGATTAGCACAAAGACAGCAGTTTCCTTTCCAACATTTTCATGGCATATCATGAAACTCAAAGTTTATAAGCAAAACCTAATATCTTTGGGGTATAGGTGGTTTTCATGCAATCTCGGGAGACACAAATGACAATGGTGAAATGAACAAATGCTGGTGGACAAACAAAGCGAGCAAATGAAAGATCTTTTGTTTACCGTCCACCAGCATGGCGGCGATGACGTAACATGAAAACCGCCTATCGAAAGTGATGTAACACTTCCGCCTTTCTGACAAACGCTTTCGGTTTCAGTGGTCACCTGTCATGGCCGAGGCTTTCCAAGAAATGCATCCGCTCTTGTCACCTAATTATCTTATGAAAAACATTGGACACTATTGCGAAATCTCTTCAAGATATGCTTCCGGTTTTCCAATGTCGCAACAGACCATCATTTCTTAATGTGGCACTCCGTCACGTGACCTCGAAGTTAGATATCGAAAGTGTCGTAGCAGTTCCGCCGTGCCTCATGCATACGTGGCTCTATAAAACGTATAAATGAGTTTCTCTTTTCATATCACCATTATCTGTGCGTTAATTTTTGGAAGAATCTTTAATGACGGGTATTAAATGGGGTCTGCGTTGAATTTATGAAATATATACAATGCCACCGTTCTGAAGTTTAGCCGCAGAAAGAATGGAGGCCAATGCGTGCTACATTAAAACCCACCTGTTTTTTGAAGCAGAGCACGGTAAAGCCTCGCGTAACCAATCCCAGCGTTGTCTTCGTTGATGGAAAGACGAGATTCGTCTGCATGAACAACAAAGATAGCATAATCCATTACCAGGTGAGGTAATGTCCTGTCGCACACCTTAGCCATTCGTTCCAGACAAAAACAAAGACGATCAACCGGGATTTTGAAGCCGTATTTGTCGCCTGCCTCAAGCATAAGCTTTTCAACTGTCTCTAAACTATAAGTGTTGTCACAGTTAAAAAGGTAAAACCTTTTCTGCTGATACGACATGTCGGATCGCCTGATAGCTACAAAGCTGACTGTGGTCATTTATTTAGGCATTTTCTGGAAATGTTAAGGCGCCATCCGCGAATGCGCGCGCACTCATTACAAATGGGGAGCTTAAGATACGGCGACTACGGACTACGACTACGGTTAAACATGCTACTGCGCATGATCAAAACCATGTGACTGTTCCTTTTTCCCGCGTAGTCCTGCGGCTACGGTGAGTTGTTGAGCTGTTTCGCGTAGTCGGGACTACGGAGCACATTTTGCTCGTATTTTGCCGTCTCGGTAATTCAAGAATTTCGTATTTTCGTAAAAAAGTTTTCAATTCACCTGCTTTAAGTGAGAGAGAAGCGAAATATGTAAGTTGTGTCTAATTTCTGCTCAGATTTACGCTTTTAATCCACAGTTGTGGCTAAATTTTTATCTAGCTAAGCTCATATTTAAATAAGCTTAGCTGTTTATACGCAGAATTCAGATTGAAGGCCTAGGAGAAGAGAAATCATGTAGGTAATTTACTTTCTGTTCGCACTTGAAAAGTTTCAATGTTTGTTCGAACTGTTTAGTGTGTCTTTCCACTTGTGTAACCCTTGTTTATGGGAGTTTTTGTATCGCGCCATTTGCTGAATGAAAATAATGTAAACATCTTCGAGACAATCGAAACTCGGCATTTCAATACTTCAAACTACATCAGATCAGTAGTCGGAGAAGTCCATCTTCTAAATCTAATAAATGAGCTATTACTATTTCTGTCTATTTCTTTAATATTTGCTATAAGTATTCATGGGCGAAAAAATAAAACCTGTGTCACCAAAACTTTGTTCACCAATTTCACCCAACGTAATTGCTTCCTTCAAGTATGGAAGAATTTGTTCATTGTTCTAAAGATAAGTTCACATGCAAAACTGACTTGCATCTTTGTGAACTGTGATCAAAACAAGAAAATCTTTGCGTGTTGTTTCCCTCTCCACCTCTTCTCTCGTAGTCTACTGTCTGTAGTGCAATCTTAACGTTCTATATTTGCACGACTCAACCCAGTATTACAAACAAAGGACAACGCTCGTCCAGCCGTAGTTCGTAGTCCGTAGTCTCCGTATCTTAAACGCCCTAATATTTTCTCTGCCACCACAACGAAGGTGACAGTGAAAACGTCACCAAAACATGAAGTCAAAGTACGTTCTTTCAGACTTATCCTGGCGTGATAATTCCGATCCGCGTTTCTCAATAAACCGAAAGCTGAAGAATCTTTTTCAAATTCAATAGTTAGGAAAGCAATTATTTACCCCTGGCAATCTTTCGTACACCTTTACAGTATGGCTCTTATGAGGTTACACAGAAAAATTTTTGAAAAGTGTTTCTCTAAAGCAAAGCCTTAGTTCAGAACAAGATTCTGTTGCCGGGCCCAGCGTGGATTCGATTCATCTGTTTCGATGTATCTCCAACATAATTCTTTTTTCCCAGAACAACACTGAACCGGAAGTGGACGCGTATTGGTCATCTGACAGGTTACTATGNAAACATCTTCGAGACAATCGAAACTCGGCATTTCAATACTTCAAACTACATCAGATCAGTAGTCGGAGAAGTCCATCTTCTAAATCTAATAAATGAGCTATTACTATTTCTGTCTATTTCTTTAATATTTGCTATAAGTATTCATGGGCGAAAAAATAAAACCTGTGTCACCAAAACTTTGTTCACCAATTTCACCCAACGTAATTGCTTCCTTCAAGTATGGAAGAATTTGTTCATTGTTCTAAAGATAAGTTCACATGCAAAACTGACTTGCATCTTTGTGAACTGTGATCAAAACAAGAAAATCTTTGCGTGTTGTTTCCCTCTCCACCTCTTCTCTCGTAGTCTACTGTCTGTAGTGCAATCTTAACGTTCTATATTTGCACGACTCAACCCAGTATTACAAACAAAGGACAACGCTCGTCCAGCCGTAGTTCGTAGTCCGTAGTCTCCGTATCTTAAACGCCCTAATATTTTCTCTGCCACCACAACGAAGGTGACAGTGAAAACGTCACCAAAACATGAAGTCAAAGTACGTTCTTTCAGACTTATCCTGGCGTGATAATTCCGATCCGCGTTTCTCAATAAACCGAAAGCTGAAGAATCTTTTTCAAATTCAATAGTTAGGAAAGCAATTATTTACCCCTGGCAATCTTTCGTACACCTTTACAGTATGGCTCTTATGAGGTTACACAGAAAAATTTTTGAAAAGTGTTTCTCTAAAGCAAAGCCTTAGTTCAGAACAAGATTCTGTTGCCGGGCCCAGCGTGGATTCGATTCATCTGTTTCGATGTATCTCCAACATAATTCTTTTTTCCCAGAACAACACTGAACCGGAAGTGGACGCGTATTGGTCATCTGACAGGTTACTATGGCAACCCTGGTGTGAGGCGTTTTCACTCGGTAATGAATAACCTCGTCACTTTCTTCAATTGACTCAACAAGACCTAATACTTGGTTTGCTCAGTAGACCAAATGTTTTGGAAATCTTGGGTTTTTTAAATGATTGACAGTACACTGGTACAACCAACACAATAAAACGCAAGCATAGCTAATAATATTTTTAGCCATTATGAAGCAGAAAAAATTTAAAATCACTCATGCACTTCTACATAATTGAATTACATTGTAAAACTTTTCTTTTTTGTATTTTTTTTAAATGACGGCTTAAACAGGAAATTCTGTTCTTCATCCGACATTCGACATAGTTAGTTTAACCTACACTATTTGAAGTTGGTTTATTGTTACAGTGTAAACAAATTTGCAGACGAGACTGAACTGCAGCCCTAGCTACACTCGCAATCACACCTCTCCTTACTACCGTTACGCTAATCGTGCCCGAAAACAAAAGTTCCTTTGCAAAACATTTATAACGGTAAATCTTCGGGCCATGCAGCATATCCTGAGCCACCTCAAGAGGCGAGCCATCAAAGCCAACCAAACGCACTTAAGGACTGATAACACTTGTAGGGTCGAAATTCGCTGTAAATTCTCACCGTGGAATGGTAGGAGAGGCACCCTTAAAACGCTTGGAGGGGGGCTAAAAGAAAAGGAAAAGGGGCAAATAAAAATGGAGGAGGTGTCTCCGGGGATGACAGTTTTGAACCACAAATAACTGAGAGGGAAATTGACTCCCTTTCAAAACTGCCACCCAAGAGCGGGTATTAGGGAAAAACGACACACAAAACTAGTAGCACGTGGCTCACAAAGCCTCAACCGCGAAGAGCGCAGAACACGGGAAAAAAGGAAAAAACACCAAGAAGGCAAGGCAATACGTTAAGAACGATGTCGGAACCAAGAGAGCGGAACTAAAGATTAGTGGAAATCACGCACAAAAGCGTAACAGAAACGACAAAGAAACAGAAAAGATATAAAGAACAATACAGAAGAAGATACCGCGTACAAGACTATGGAAACGAAAGATAGCAATGCTAATGGCGTCGGAATCAGTAACATGTGACAAGTAAATGGTGTTATAATCGCGACACAAAAGAAGGAAACAACAACTAAAAGCATAGCAAACAAATAAACGCAATTGCCGGAGAAGCAGAAATGAAAGATATGCGTTAAACAGAATAACAAACAATCAAGGGAACTTAAGGTGACTCGACCCAGTTTTTTTTGGGGGGGGTACCATCCTACTTTGAAGCTCTCTGGTATCCCCACTTTTTCTTTTATCGTAAGTCTAACACATAGAATGGATAACATATAGATCAATCTACAACATAACATAAAATTTTTGGCGATCAGAGCAAATGTCACGTGGTTATAATGCCACGCCCCTTTGAGGTCTGAGTCGAAAATCTGCTGTTGTCGGCATTTTTTCGTGAAAATCTCTCGGCTACACATAGTGAGCATTCGGAAGTCAGCCAAGCGTGGTCATTGCACGCGTGCTGAACAAGAATGCTGTATAATGACAGACTAGAAACAACAGACAACTCCCAAAGCACAAATTCAGCTAAAACGCTGAAAATCTTCAATGTTTACTCAAGTTTGGGCTTATAGAAGATAATGTCAGTAGTAGATAAGGCACCGAATTAACCTTTTCTTTGCGGATTTAATTAACTTTTTGTGCGCTATAAATTAACGTTGATGACGTCATGCATCTCATTAAGACAGGATGATGTCATAGTTTAAATTAACGCCGATGACGTCACGCATGCCATTAAGATAGGATGATGTCATACTTTATTTTTAGCTGGCAAGGAGCAAGTGACGTCAGAATACCTATTTTTACATGGATTATGTCATAGCTCATTTTCAGTAGGCAAGGAGCAAGTGAAATCAGAATTTCCTAGAGTTGACGTCATCAAAAAATGTTGAGATCATGATCTATAAACAGAACAGTGATTTTTATATAATTAGCTATTTGCTACAGTCTTCTGATTAGATATTGTTTGCTATAGTCTTCTGATTGGATATTGTAGAAACTGTTATGTGTTCAAAATAAAAGCGGGCAAATTTTGAACGTGTTATTCTTTGCAGATTATACTAAATGAAAAATCTTTAATCATTAAATTATTTTCACTAAAAATCAGTTATAAACAAAACCAAGACACAGAGGTTAACTGAAAAATCTTTACTTCAAAAGAAGGGAATAGGAGGTTAAGCGAATGCGAAATCGTACAAATTTTTCGGGCAAAACATGAAAACGAGGTCGAAGCGAAGCGAAGCGAAAAACTGCCTATCTAGCAAAAATGTCATTTTCTGTTTACTTGACTCTGTAGAAAGTATTGCACAGGGTATGAAAATTCTATAGAAAACAACAGGTGGTTCTAAAGTAAACCCTAACTCTTTTGGTTCTTAAATCAACCCCATTCTTGTTCCTAATGAGTGGAAAGTCTGTTTATAAAAATAGGAATAAGAGGTGCGATCCCCTAGCAACACATGTCTTCTTATTTAGCGCTAAAAATCGGATATATAACAAAACACACACACACATACAAAAAGTGGAGCTGAAAACTCTCTATTTCAATTTTGACTCACCATTACAAAAGCGTTTTCTCCGTTCCATCTCGAGGAAACGACTAACTATTGAAATCTCAGCGCTTGATGAGCTTATGGTTTTGTCAATTTACGCGCCGTTAGCGTTAGTCAGTTAATTATGCGGGTTAACAAGCCTAAAGTTGAATACAAATTAGTTCATCTCTACAGCTAGACCCAAGGGAGCACCTTGACTTATTATTGTAAAAGCACAAACAATTGATAACTTAACAAGGATCAATTTGAACACGCGACAAATAAATTGACAAGACACGAGATACAGTTTTAAAAACTTTATTGAAAACCAGTGACAAAAAGAGTCAAATAAACAGAGATTTGGAAGCGATGGAAATTAGACATCCTCTTCGTTCTCCTCTTTAGAACGTGAATAAAAATTGGTTTCCAACGTCTTGGCGTTTTTGTGTGTAATTAATCCACAATCGTGACACCGAAGAAAGCCCTCTTTGATGTATTTTCTCTCCTCGGGGATCTGGTGATCGCATATAGGACAAATCTTGTAGTTATCGTGCCAAAAGCATTTAGGACATTTCATGATCAATGTGGAGTACACATTAGAGTTTTCTCAATGTTCACAGGGACTTTTAGAGTGAAAGGTGGTGGACGTTTCAGGGCTACTACTTTCTGTTTCCTCACTATCATTTTCAGTGTCGTTGTCGCTCTCTTGGGTGCCTTCAGTTTCAACGCCATTCTCAGAAGCCCCTTCCTCCTCCTCCTCCTGATTTTCAATATCCGATGAACTCTCCTCATTATTACTCTCATTATCGGAAGTATTTTCTACATTTCGGTAGCCTTTTTCCTTTTCTATTAAATCACTTAACAATTTTTGTTCTTGATTAAACCTTTATCGATTCCTAACTCTGCAAGTCCATCTAGAAACATATTCAGCGCACGAGGCTTGGTAACCTCATCGTTATGAGGGAGTAACACATACTCAACTAGCTCGGCGATGTTTGTGACGGGAATAGTGCGTTTATTTCGAGGTAATTGTCCGCTGGGAGTCCAGAAAAGAATATCTTTGGACGCGGCCATACTATGCAGCAAATCAGAAGCACGCTTTTCCGACACTGCTCGGGAAAGATGACTCAACACATCTTTTATTCCTGGTTCTTCATCCTCGCTTTCATCACCAGAACTTTCGCTTTCTTCATGTTCACTCTCGTGTTCTTCTTCAACCAAATCTATCTTTCTCTTCATTTTGATGAGTACCCGTGACAGACCGTAGCTTCAAATGAGTAACTTATAGTTTCGTTTCCTCTTTTATGGCATCAAAAATCCTAGGCTTGTAACAGCAGGTACCAATAGGTCTTGAATAAAACCATCGCCCTCTTGTACAAGAATTCGCTTCTTTGTTTTGTAAGGGACATTTGTTTCTGCTAGGTTTACTAGAGCATCCTTATATGGCAACACGTTCCGCTTATTTTCTTCGGGGATAAGAATGTATTCCTTAAGTATATTGTATAAGACTTGGACTAATGCATGTAGTTGTTGTGGACCGGCTGTCCGTAAAAGAATCTGTCGCTGATGAGCTGACAAACAGCTAAGAGTTGAAGAAAACCACGATTGTTCTCGTCAACTTGAGCCATTGGGACAAACTGAACTTATGATGGCGGTTGGCAGTCTTTTATAGAATCTCGTGGAGAAAAAAAATGAAACGAGTGGGCGAAGGATAGAAAACAATAGAATGAGGCGGAGGAGGAGGAGGAAAAACAATAGAAATGAGGAGGAGGAGGAGGAGGAAAAACAATAGAAATGAGGAGGAGGAGGAGGAAAAACAATAGAAATGTGGCGGTGGTAGTGGTAGTGGTGGTTTTAGGGGAGGAAAACAATATAATTTTTGTGGCCTGAAAACCTATATAAATGCGCAACATTCTACCTCTTTCGCAGTCTACATTTTGCTCCAGAGGAGTTGACATGAGTTGGCTCTGTTCTGTCTGCGAAAAATCCTTTAGTAGAAAAGATAATATGCAAAGGCACGTGATGTCTAAACACCACAATGTTGGTCTCACACCATTTCAAACAGTTCCAATATTTTCACAGAAATTTCAGCGGTTTCGCTTCGAACACCCTTTCACCTCCATGATTGCCGGAATGACCGGGTCCGGAAAAACGGCCTGGGTTCGATCGCTATTGCAACAAGCTTCAGAGACCATTTACCCTCCCCCGGAGAGGATCGTTTGGTGTTATTCACAATGGCAGCCTGCGTATGCAGAAATGCTAGTCGCCATGCCACACATTGAATTCGTCAAGGGAATTCCCACGGCTTTAGAGCAGGATTCCTATTTTGATGTGAACAAACGGAATTTGATCGTGTTTGATGATCAAATGATTGACGCCAGTAAAGACAAGCGAATTGTGAACCTCTTTACTCGTGGTTCTCATCATCGAAATCTAAGAGTGATTTATATCGGGCAGAATCTATTTCACCAGGGGAAAGGTAGTCGCAGCATAAGCCTAAACAGCCATTATTTGGTGTTATTCAAGAACCCACGATACAAATTGCAAATCTTGACTCTTGCCAAGCAAATGTATCCCGGGCAAACTGATTTCTTTTTAAATCAGTACGACGAGGCTGTAAAAAGACCTTTTGGTTATCTGCTGATTGATCTGAGAACTACTACCCAAGATAATTGTCGACTGCGAACAAACGTCCTGCCCAGTGAAGAAGGTTTTAACCAAGCAAGGTTTCAAGAAAATATTCCTCAAGAGCTTTTAAAATGTCTAAAGCAGCAAAATCTTTCACCTGTCCCACTTCTTCCAGCTATGCAAGAAATACAGGGCAACATGGATGACTTGCTTTCTCGAAACGATCTTCGGGACGATGAAAATGCTAAGAGATACTCTCAGTTGCAAAACAGATACCTGGCTTTTAAAGAACAATTAAATACAAGAACCCGACCGGAAGAATGCACTGTTCCAGACTTAACATCAAGCACACAAGATTCTTCAACAGCAACGGCAGCATTCTCCACTCCCATTAACCCCTTCAACGTAACACCTAAATTAACACAAGCGGCTATCTTACAAAAACCTGAAAACGAAAGCTCCACCCCACCTGCTTTCCTGACCCCTCCTCCCACAGTAGAAACCCCATCACAAGGCCCGAAGCGCAAAAGGCGTCGGATTCAATTTGTAAATTATTTGAATGATCATAATGCTCATGGCAAACAGAGGAAACGAACTCGGCATAAGAAATTTCGACTTCGACCTTACAAGTACTCGATTGGCGAAGAAGATGATTAATTTCCATCGCTTCCAAGTCTCTGTTTATTTGACTCTTTTTGTCACTGGTTTTCAATAAAGTTTTTATCTCGTGTCTTGTCAATTTATTTGTCGCGTGTTCAAATTGATCCTTGTTAAGTTATCAATTGTTTGTGCTTTTACAATAATAAGTCAAGGTGCTCCCTTGGGTCTAGCTGTAGAGATGAACTAATTTGTATTCAACTTTAGGCTTGTTAACCCGCATAATTAACTGACTAACGCTAACGGCGCGTAAATTGACAAAACCATAAGCTCATCAAGCGCTGAGATTTCAATAGTTAGTCGTTTCCTCGAGATGGAACGGAGAAAACGCTTTTGTAATGGTGAGTCAAAATTGAAATAGAGAGTTTTCAGCTCCACTTTTTGTATGTGTGTGTGTGTTTTGTTATATATCCGATTTTTAGCGCTAAATAAGAAGACATGTGTTGCTAGGGGATCGCACCTCTTATTCCTATTTTTATAAACAGACTTTCCACTCATTAGGAACAAGAATGGGGTTGATTTAAGAACCAAAAGAGTTAGGGTTTACTTTAGAACCACCTGTTGTTTTCTATAGAATTTTCATACCCTGTGCAATACTTTCTACAGAGTCAAGTAAACAGAAAATGACATTTTTGCTAGATAGGCAGTTTTTCGCTTCGCTTCGCTTCGACCTCGTTTTCATGTTTTGCCCGAAAAATTTGTACGATTTCGCATTCGCTTAACCTCCTATTCCCTTCTTTTGAAGTAAAGATTTTTCAGTTAACCTCTGTGTCTTGGTTTTGTTTATAACTGATTTTTAGTGAAAATAATTTAATGATTAAAGATTTTTCATTTAGTATAATCTGCAAAGAATAACACGTTCAAAATTTGCCCGCTTTTATTTTGAACACATAACAGTTTCTACAATATCCAATCAGAAGACTATAGCAAACAATATCTAATCAGAAGACTGTAGCAAATAGCTAATTATATAAAAATCACTTTTCTGTTTATAGATTATGATCTCAACATTTTTTGATGACGTCAACTCTAGGAAATTCTGATGTCACTTGCTCCTTGCCTACGGGAAATGAACTATGACATAATCCATGTAAAAATAGGTATTCTGACGTCACTTGCTCCTTGCCAGCTAAAAATAAAGTATGACATCATCCTATCTTAATGGCATGCGTGACGTCATCGGCGTTAATTTAAACTATGACATCATCCTGTCTTAATGAGATGCATGACGTCATCTACGTTAATTTATAGCGCACAAAAAGTTCATTAAATCCCCAAAGAAAAGGTTAATTCGGTGCCTTATCCACTACTAATGTCATAGCTTTTCAATGACCATGAAATTCAGAGTCCGGGTAGTTGCTTAATCAATTGTGGCCCTGAAAAAGTTTGAAGGAAAAAAAACCACGAATTTTTAAGAAAATGCTTTTTTCGTGAGGACTCTTAAACGCTGACAAACGTCAACAAATAGCGAAAACTATTATTTCTATATGTTTGCTTTGCTCGAAATCGCGCGCATTTACAAGGCCCTAAAGCGTTTTGCTGACTTGTAAGGACCCATCTGTTATAACGATGCCCAAAATAAAGGGAAGAATCTCATAGTTTATTAGATATAATCGTGTAAAGTTGGCTTATCATTTTTGCATAAATTATGACCTAAATTTGGAAACCGCTGAATTTCTCGAATTGAGTCTTTGCGATTTTGGTGAAACTCTGTTCAGCGCAAGGTACTAATGCGCACTATGTGTAGCCGAGAGATTTCCACGAAAAAATGGCGGCAACAGCAGATTTTCCACTCAGACCTCAAAGGGGCGTGGCATTATAACCACGTGACATTTGCTCCGATCGCCAAAAATTTTACGTTATATTGTACATTGATCTATATGTTATCCATTCTATGTGTTAGACTTACGATAAAAGTAAAGGTGGGGATACCAGAGAGCTTCAAAGTAGGATGGTACCCCCTCAAAAAACTGGGTCGCGTCACCTTAACTTGCGGCAAATACTTGGAAAAAATTCTTGCAGTACAAAAGAGCAAGATCAATTAATTACAATGGAAGAAGACGCTGCAAACGAGGCAACGGACGAATAAATAAAATTAAAATACCGATTGACCAATATTCCATAACAGGGCAATGAATTACATGGGCCATGAGTCAAAAAACAAGTTAATAAAACTTGTCATGCCTGAAAGCAAACCAAGTAAATTACCCACTCCATTTTAGTAAAGCGCAGTAACTATGCAAAGCGTAACAGACAAAATTAAGGAACTTCTAACGCCGAGAAAAAAATAAATCAAAACAAAAAACTTAACCAAATTTATCACTAAAAAGAGTAAAAATAATACGACAAACACCGTGAGTCATAAGAAACAAACAGATAAGAAAGTAGAAGCAGGCAAAAGAAAAGCGAAATGCTGTTATACAGAAAAAAACAACAACAACAACGATGCAATAAATACATTGACTATGAGGCAACAAACTGATTAATAAGTTTGTCATCCAGAGGACAAATAATTTTTTTTTCTGGCATTAAAAAGCCTACCAGATAAACCGCAGCAACAAAGCAATTAACAACATCGACCATGAGGCAACAAACAATTTAAAGAACTTAAAATGCCGGAGAAACTAAAGAAAAGTTCTCACTACACAAAAGTGTGATAGATAAATAAACTAGATCTAGATACTAGTAAAAGCAAAGCGAAAAACTAAAGCCATTGTACTAAGTAAACTCTGTTGTAAGTAATAAAAATGCAATAAATAAAATCGACCATGAGGGAACAAACGGATAAAAGAACTTCTCATGCCGGGAAAACAAATAAATTAAAATGCATATGTGATAAACCACAGCAACAAAACAATAAAAAACATCGGTGATAAGGTAACAACAAATAAGGAACTTCTCATGCCGGAAAAACTAAAGTTTTAAGTTTGCTACACAAAAGTGTGATAGTAAAGCGATAGAAAAAACTGGTAATAATGAAAAAACAATAAACTAGATGCCGGTACGCAAAAGCAAAGCGAAAAACTAAAGCTAATATTGTACCAGAAGAGATTTCTTGCATATAAAAGTAATAAAAATGCAATGAATAACATCGGCCATGAGAGAACAAACGAATTAATGAACTTCTCATGACGGGAAAATTGAAGCAAAGTAGTAGCTTTAGAGAAAATATATAACAATGCGATAAAACGCCGGTAATGATCGAGGAAGAAAACAAATTGATAAACTAATTAAATACCGGCAAAACCCAAGCGAAATGGTGATGCAAAAAAGCCAGAACAGTGCAATGATTTACATCGGCTATGCGGTAACAACAAATAAAACTTCTTGAGCCGGAAACAAAACAAGCAAAATGCAATGGGAATACAATAAATAACATCTGTTATAAGGATAAACAAACAAACCAAAGAACTTCTCATGCCGGGAAAACTGAGGAAAGTAGTAGCTTTAGAGAAAATATATAACAATGCGATAAAACGCCGGTAATGAGGAACAAAACACTACGACGGCTGTCAGGCCCCTTTTTCACACTCAGCTACGATTATGGGATTTCTGCTGATGTCAGCATTTTGGTAACCGGTTTTGGGCGGTTTGATTTTATTAAGTCTAACCATATCACCAAACTGAAATAGCTTGCGACTATATATTATTTTGGTTTTTGAGTCAGGATCTGGTTGATAGTTTTGATATTTATCCTCATTTGTGAATACAACATGAGAATGATTATTGGTTATTTTTTTGAGTCCAAAATCCAACCTTTCTATATTTGCTTTTGCAATCATATCCAATATTTTGTCGACTATTGGATTTTCAATTATTTTCTTTTTATAAGTATCTAAAATAGGATCTAAATAAAAGCTCTTACCGCATTTATAATCAGCTTTTTCTATTGCTTGCTTAGACTCAATGAGTACTGATCCTTTGTATCCTTCACAAGTATGTTTTATGATGCCAGATAGTAGTAACAACCCACGGCATGAAATTCTTGGTTCTTTCAGTTGGTTTAACTGCTATAATGCTGATTTTAGAGCGGTTTTCGTGTGCTTTTGTACGACTTTTGATTTAATATTTGAGACAAGGCCCAATTCACTGGTTAATTTTTGTTTACTAAGGCTTACTCTACCATTTGGAGGAATATACATATAGATATCAAACTAGTGCCTCCTGATAGAGATTTTTGTTTGGCTAAAAGACGGATAAAATCTTCCATATATATATTATGTATATAATTATGGGATGTAAAAAAGGTGTGTTAAATAGATACTGACCGGTTTTTAGTTTGTGATAATTTTATTTTTCAATTCGGTGGATAACTTTATAATGCATTTCTAGTGTGTCCTTATTATAAAAGTGTTTGATGCAATATTTACACGGCACTCTCATACCTTTCATATAATCATGGATATTCATGCAGATTTTATCATAATCATTACTGAGTATAAATGCATAGCCATTATTAACGTACTTCTTCTTCATTTCCAGTTGGGCTTCTGACACATGATAATTATTAGTTGGTGATTTGAATTCAATACAGAGGCCTTTATAATCTTTGTGATAATCGAGTACCATTAGATCAGGCTGTCCTCTCATATATCCCTTTTTATATGAATCTAGTCGCTTATCCTCAGTATCTTGATTCTCTCCCAGACCGGCTACTAATATGGAATCTGGATAATATCTCCTTATGAGGTCCACTACTTTATAATGGAGGTCGGTCTCATTGCCAGTCATGATCATCTTATTCCAGGGGCTATCAAATAGTTTGTATTGGCCATATTTGCGGATGGATGGGAGGACTTGTGAAGTTACCCAATGTTTCAACTTTTTTGCTGTTTCCAATTTTGAGGAGTAGAACCCGGATTCATTAATATAAGTACACAAACTGCCACTCGGACCCACCGTCCACGTTTTGTGGACGCTGGCATGAGGAGTAAATATTTGTTGTTTATCCTCACTATCAACATGTCGCGATAATGCATCTCTTGTTTTATTATAACCGAGGATCTCAGCAATTTCTTTTCCTCGGAACCAAACATTTTGCTTATCATCAATAAATGATGTCAGCTCAATTTCTAAATCTTCATTAGCCAACTTTTTTTCAATCATGCTTACCATATATATAGATTACATAAATATTATCATGCAGACCAAAAAATATGATAAGCATAATAGATTAAAAAGTATGGTGGGTCTGAGGTGCCGTTTCAGTACATTAGACCTGAGGGGGCGAAACGTCCACGCCAGCTTTTTGAACCTGACCCGTCCAGACGACGGGGTAGTTTTTGGGGTTCTGGACCTGACTCCCCGAAACGGGGTACTAGCTAATTTGGCGTATTTTATGGTTATCCTTACTCTTCCTCTTCTTCCGTTTCAAAGTTTGCTTTAAGGACGCCTGTTAATGACATCTCAGCTGTTTCCAGATTTTTGGAGATTAATTTCTTGTGATGTAATGTCGCAATTTCTTCCTCTAATTTTTGGATTTTAGTGAATAGTGCATTAAGCTCGGTTTCCTCACTCTGGATTTTAGTATCAAGCTTTTTTATATAATCGTCCATATATACTATTAGTTAGATAATTCTTGCAAGCTGCTTAGTGGAATCCAACTATTAAAGTCGTCACTATAACCCAACCATTTCTTCTTATAATCCCTCCGAATGACTTTTTCAATGCGAAATACATCCTGTTTTGCTGGTAGTATCACGGTTCGTCCGCGGGTTCCTTGGTTCAATAACGAAATCAAGGAAGCCAAGCGTTTACGTAGACGGAATGAAAGGATATGGCGAAGGACAGGGCTCGAGTCAGACAGGGTAAAATTCATCAAGGCACGCAATCATACAAATCACGTGATCGAGCAAGCAAGGCGTGACTATTATTTCAATCTTATTAATGAAAACGATTGTGATCAGAGAAAGCTTTTCAAGACGGCCAGTGCATTGCTAGGAGGGTCGTCACAGGAACAATACCCCAAACACTCTGACCCTGCTATGCTAGCTAATGATTTTGGGAGATTCTTTACACAAAAGATCGATGACATTCGCTCAAAGCTGGATAGAATTGACCCCTCATCAAATCAGCCTGACTACTCGACCAGGAGTAGCGTCCAAGAGCACTCGTATGCTGGCACACCCTTCACTAACTTCGAGCCTATATCGTCTGAAGGTATCAAAAAACTGGTGCTGAATGCACCAAACAAGACTTGCGACAATGACCCTATACCTACCAAGATTGTCAAAGACTGTATTAATGAACTCTTACCGAGCATTTCCAGCATGGTTAATCTCTCGCTCAGTAGTGGTCATTTTCCTGACATTTGGAAAGAGGGTTTAGTGAGACCAAAGTTAAAGAAAGTAAACTTGGATTTGATAAAGAAAAACTACCGGCCCGTCAGCAATCTCGCATTCCTTTCAAAGATCACTGAAAAGGCAGCTGCACTACAAAACTCTGATCACGTGTCATTCAATCAGATGTTTCCAGAATTTCAATCCGCCTACCGCAAATATCACAGCACGGAGACTGCCTTACTGCGCATGCGCAACGACATACTCGTCAGCATGAACAAACAAAAAGTCACCTTACTGGTGTTCCTAGATCTAAGCGCTGCCTTTGATACAGTAGACCATGATATATTACTGCGGCGCCTGGAATACAAATTTGGAATTAAAGATCAAGCAGTAACGTGGTTTAAATCCTATCTGTCGAATAGATCCCAGTGTATTGTAATCGGCAGTGCAAAGTCAGACAGTTTTGATCTGAAGTTTGGCGTGCCGCAGGGCTCTTGTCTCGGCCCAATGTTGTTCTCCCTTTACACTAGTGAGCTTTTTGATGTCATTAGCCAGCACTTGCCAAAGGAGCACAGTTATGCCGATGATACCGTTATCTTTTTGGCATTCAATTCAAACGATGATTCCGATCAAGACGCCGCCATTGCAGCAATGGAAGCGTGCCTCTGTGACATCCGTAGCTGGATGATCAATGATAAACTCATGATCAATGATTCCAAGACTGAGTTTATGCTCATTGGGACGAAGGCGCAGCTACAGAAAACTAAAAGCGCCACTCTAACTATTGGCGAATCCATCATCTCTCCTAGCACGGAACGCCTTTGAAACTTAGGGGCCTGGTTTGACTGCCATTTCAACCTGAATTTTAACATAACTAAAACTTGTAGGAGTGCTTTTTTTCATCTACACAATATTAGACGCGTCAGAAAATATCTAAGCATAGAATCTGCCGAGAAATTAGTGCACGCTTTCATCACAAGCAGATTGGACTACTGTAACTCACTTTTATACGGACTACCCCACTGCGCCCTCACTAAGCTGCAGCGTGTTCAAAACGCAGCTGCAAGAGTTCTATATCTAGCACCACGGTTTTGCCATATCACACCAATATTATAAGAATTACACTGGCTGCCTGTGACGTTTAGAATAGAACTTAAGGTTATTATAATCACTCACAAAGCAATCTATGGAACAGCTCCTAATTATTTATCATCTCTCGTTAATTTTAAACCTAATTCTTCCCACAGCCTCAGATCAAATAACAAATATCTGCTTTCAAATCCTAACTTTAGGACTCTCCCTACTCTTGGTGACCGAGCCTTTGTAGCCGCCGCACCAAAACTATGGAATAATCTTCCGTTAGATCTTAGATGCACCTCCGATTTTCAAGTTTTTAAACGTAATTTGAAGACTCACCTTTTTAAAAAAGCCTTTTCTGATATAATGTTGTAATTTAATGTTGTAATTTTTTTTTACGGTATATTTTTAGATCTTTAATTGTAAGGCGCATTTGAAAACTGTATAGTTGAATTTGCGCGGTATAAATAAATGTTATTATTATTAGTAGTAGTAATTCTGGTTCATAAAAGCTGCCTTGTATTTCCTGATTTTTGAGATCCTTTAATCTGTAAGTAATTGGGTTTGTGGATTGGATTTTATCAACTAGAAATATCTCCTCTGTCCAATTAAGTGCGTACCCTTTATCGAATACCTTTCTCTTGTACTTACTTATCCTCACTTTATCACCAGCCTTGAATTTGGGCTTAGATGACAATTGCTTCATATCACCATATAGATTGTAATACACGGTACTTTCATTCTCCTTCTTACTAGCTTCTACAGGTGTCATTTTAATGGAACTGTGTTTGGTGTTATTATACTGACTCAATATTTTTGGTAGTATGTCTAAATATATGGTATTACCCTGGACGGTAAACTGCTTCCACATTTTGGTTTTAATTGTACGGTTCCATCTTTCACACACACTAGATTTTTCCTCATTCTCGGTTGAGTATAGTGTTATGCCTTTCTTTTCCAACAGTTCTTTCATATTTTTATTATAATATTCTTTCCCTTTATCAGTCCAAAGATATTGTGGCTTACGGCCCTCTTTGAAGATAACTTTGAATGCTTCTGAGACAGTTTCCCCTTTCTTATCCTTCAATGGGACAATCCAGCCATATTTGGAGAATAGATCTAGTACCATAAGGAGGTATCTGTAACCCTTGTTCGATTTGCTGAACTGTTGCATTTCAACCAGATCTGAGCACCAAATTTTGTCAATACCGGTTGTAATAACACGCCGCCGAGTAAAGTTGCGTTTTATTGGTTTATGTAGTTTGTCCGCTAATTGCTGTTGCCAACTGATACCCGACGGCTTTTCTAGTTTAAACCAAGTCCGAGTTTCTGTTTTGTGTTTATTAGATTTCTAGCTAACCAGTGTCCCCACTGTCGTTCATTATAGGGAATGGCGTCTAATGATTTTACCATTTTACGGTCAGCTTTATTTTTGCACTTTCGGTTATCACCACAAACACTATAATCAATATCATGCTGTATGGCCACTGCATCGGTTGGCCCAGTTGGTTGATCATAAATTTCTAATATTTCACCAGTTTCTGGATTGTATATTACTTGGTTTTCTAAATCATTATAAGGGCCTGTATATTTATGCCCTGGTAAGGTCCATCCGCCTTCGGGTCTTGGTAATTTACCAATCTGCTTGTGGATATCTATAGCACCACCATCCAAATCTTTTCTGTTAGTTTTGTAATTTTTCTTTGGTCGTATTTTGGTTGATAATTGGTCAAGAGCCTGAGACCCCACATTGTGTATTACTGGGTTCAATTTTTCTACTACTTTTTTTTTCTACTTGTGTTTTTGTGTTTTTATTCTTTTTGCTTAATAACTGAATAATTTTATCACCGGCCTTCTCGCCAGCATATTCGGCAGTCTTAGTAGCAGCTTTCTGAACAGCCTTCTTGGTCGCTGTTTTAGCAGCCTCTTTCATCGTCTTTCCAAACAACTTTCTACCAATCGTTTTGAAAACATCGGTAACAACACCTTTTCCATAATTATGCTTCTTAACATATCTCCCCGTTTTAACATCATAACGTCTCTTGAATTCTGATTGTCTCATTGTATATTATTAGATTAGATATTATGCTGGTTTGCATCGCAATATCAATGTCATAAACCAGTCAATCTTATTTAGTCCAATTGGTCGCCCCAGTGAGTCTGTAATATAAATCCTCATTTGTGAAATATTAAGCTGTGAAACTTCATTAAACAATAGTCTTCTGGGTTCAAATGTGGATGGGATGCTTCTTGTCAAATTGTCAGTTGGAATAACAGCTAACGTATTAGTATTAACACCATTCAATATGCTGTTCGTAATAGCATCGGTATTCATATATATCATGTCAATGGAATTTGTGATATTAGGTAGATTACCATCCCCATATTCTGTCTTCTTCACAACTTTCTCTGTAAATCCAATTAACTCGCCATATTTATTATTTCTCAGATCCAGTTGGTAATTGTTGTCGATCTGAATGAGAATCTTTAATGTGGACAATACAAATGTTAGGTTAATGTAGTATACATCATCCTTTTTTGCATCAGTAGTTTTATGGCCCTTCTTTTTCATGTACTGGTGTAAATAATCATTCAGGTCTGAGCAAGTATACATTCCATCCACAAATTCGACGGTTTCCCATGATGTACCGCCATCAGGTGTGTATTTTATTTGGTTATTTTGCTACTGATCTGAAATATTGTGCCAACTGTAAGTCATTGTGGCCTTATCCAAGGCTACTTCATGTGTCATATTACTTTGGAGTTTTAAGACTGGATCAAATTTGATTATGAAATCTTCTGCTTTATTCTGCCCGATCTTCTGTCTATCAACAGATGATATATGGATTGCTCTTTCTTGCATTTATATTATTAGATTACATATTCCTTCAACAGACTATTAAGCTGGTTATTATTTAGAACACCTAATTTGTTCAGTGTGTGAGCAATTTTGGAAAATTCATTTTTCACACCATTATTTCCAGCCAGTATTGAGCCACCTAACAATTCCAATCTGTCCAGTAAGTCAGATGGGTTATTATTAACAACCCCTTAGCCGATTTTTTTATACTTATTACTGGTTCGGTGAATTGGAATATCACTTATTCCGTTTAGGTCATCAAATACCATTTTTGATAATGGCGAATATTTCTTTTTACTGTTGAACCGCTTTGTGAGCAGATCAAGGGTATCAAAGTCCACTTGCTTATCATAGACTTGTTTACCATCCTTATGAGCAATTAGTTATTTATTTATTGATTGATTGATTGATTGATTTATTTATTTATGTATAGATTCGTACAATGTACAGGGGAGAGAACAATAGGACACGTAGTCCCCTACTTGGTTCACCCTCCTAATCCAACCCCATAAAATGTAGAAAAACCAACCCCTTACCCCAAAAAACTAGAATTAAATATTAATAACATACTATAGATATCAACCTAAGAAGTAGAAAGAAAACATGGAAAAGGTAATAAATCGTGGACTAGAATGATACTAACAAGAGCAAACTTTTAGAATATTTACACGGCGACACTTGGGACAAATAATCTTGAAAGAACGTACATTGTCGCCATCAAAAACATTATATAATCGCTTAAAGTAAAAAGATTTGAGTTGGCATTTGAAAGAGCATAGTGTAGCAGCTACTTTGATATCTTCAGGAATACCATTCCATATTATCGCAATTTTAACTTTAAGCTGGCCATAAAGTTTGGGCACGTCAAATCTTACATTTCCATAAACACCAGTATTAGGGTTAATCTTATAGGCATTTCTCTTTTTTTGTGTATAAATACCCTGACCAACTTTCAATGTTTTTGCCCCTTCCTCTACAATACCAATTCTCTGTCTGTATTTTTTTATGATATTAATTCCTTCAGTATACTCGGCAATTTCATACTTGTTTTTCTTTCTATTAGTTTTTGTTGTGCTCAAATGGGCTTTTTTCTGACCCAATTTCTTATTTATTTCACCGGATTTATCCAAAATTTGTTTCGCATAATTTGGCTCTTTTAAGGTTTGCAAAAAAATGTCAGCTGGTAATGCCAATTCCTGGTTTTGTATGAATGCCAGTTCTTCTTGAGTAAATCCTTTATTCATATCAGCTATCATTTTGGGTGCCACTTCACCACTTGGGCCTGATAATGCTAATCTTTGAACTTGCTCAGCATATGGAACAACTTGTTTATTGACATCTTCTCTCAATTTACTGATCTCCTCTATCTCCTTATCAAACTTTTCAGTTAGAGGTTTTAAGTCTTCAGACGTCTTTTTGTATACATTCTGCTAATTAGTTCGGACTTCCTTTATAACATCCCTAACAACTTCAGTCATTTTTCCTGCTTCAGTTTTAGGGATACGGAGTCTCTTGAATCTTTCTACATCCATTATACTATTGTGTTATATAAAACTTATCTCAACTTATCTTAACTTAACTCAAGTTATCTAACATAATAGTATAATGGAGATTCCAAATTATGATTTCGATGAAGATGAAAATACAAACTTCAAACAGCTGTACAAGTACATGCCCAAATCCAATTTTAGGATGCTAATATGCGGTAATTCAGGGTCAGGCAAAACAAATCTACTTTACCACATCCTTATGAAACCATTAGTCTTACTATGATCAGATTCATTTATATGGCAATAACCTTGAACAGGAAAAGTATCGACACATGATAGAAACAATGAATGACATTAGTAGCCAGGTTGGATATGACATAATGCACTGCAATAATGATGACATTAAACCTGTCAATAGTCTGGAAAGTGATGCATGTTTTGTGTTTATTAGATTTCTAGCTAACCAGTGTCCCCACTGTCGTTCATTATAGGGAATGGCGTCTAATGATTTTACCATTTTACGGTCAGCTTTATTTTTGCACTTTCGGTTATCACCACAAACACTATAATCAATATCATGCTGTATGGCCACTGCATCGGTTGGCCCAGTTGGTTGATCATAAATTTCTAATATTTCACCAGTTTCTGGATTGTATATTACTTGGTTTTCTAAATCATTATAAGGGCCTGTATATTTATGCCCTGGTAAGGTCCATCCGCCTTCGGGTCTTGGTAATTTACCAATCTGCTTGTGGATATCTATAGCACCACCATCCAAATCTTTTCTGTTAGTTTTGTAATTTTTCTTTGGTCGTATTTTGGTTGATAATTGGTCAAGAGCCTGAGACCCCACATTGTGTATTACTGGGTTCAATTTTTCTACTACTTTTTTTTTCTACTTGTGTTTTTGTGTTTTTATTCTTTTTGCTTAATAACTGAATAATTTTATCACCGGCCTTCTCGCCAGCATATTCGGCAGTCTTAGTAGCAGCTTTCTGAACAGCCTTCTTGGTCGCTGTTTTAGCAGCCTCTTTCATCGTCTTTCCAAACAACTTTCTACCAATCGTTTTGAAAACATCGGTAACAACACCTTTTCCATAATTATGCTTCTTAACATATCTCCCCGTTTTAACATCATAACGTCTCTTGAATTCTGATTGTCTCATTGTATATTATTAGATTAGATATTATGCTGGTTTGCATCGCAATATCAATGTCATAAACCAGTCAATCTTATTTAGTCCAATTGGTCGCCCCAGTGAGTCTGTAATATAAATCCTCATTTGTGAAATATTAAGCTGTGAAACTTCATTAAACAATAGTCTTCTGGGTTCAAATGTGGATGGGATGCTTCTTGTCAAATTGTCAGTTGGAATAACAGCTAACGTATTAGTATTAACACCATTCAATATGCTGTTCGTAATAGCATCGGTATTCATATATATCATGTCAATGGAATTTGTGATATTAGGTAGATTACCATCCCCATATTCTGTCTTCTTCACAACTTTCTCTGTAAATCCAATTAACTCGCCATATTTATTATTTCTCAGATCCAGTTGGTAATTGTTGTCGATCTGAATGAGAATCTTTAATGTGGACAATACAAATGTTAGGTTAATGTAGTATACATCATCCTTTTTTGCATCAGTAGTTTTATGGCCCTTCTTTTTCATGTACTGGTGTAAATAATCATTCAGGTCTGAGCAAGTATACATTCCATCCACAAATTCGACGGTTTCCCATGATGTACCGCCATCAGGTGTGTATTTTATTTGGTTATTTTGCTACTGATCTGAAATATTGTGCCAACTGTAAGTCATTGTGGCCTTATCCAAGGCTACTTCATGTGTCATATTACTTTGGAGTTTTAAGACTGGATCAAATTTGATTATGAAATCTTCTGCTTTATTCTGCCCGATCTTCTGTCTATCAACAGATGATATATGGATTGCTCTTTCTTGCATTTATATTATTAGATTACATATTCCTTCAACAGACTATTAAGCTGGTTATTATTTAGAACACCTAATTTGTTCAGTGTGTGAGCAATTTTGGAAAATTCATTTTTCACACCATTATTTCCAGCCAGTATTGAGCCACCTAACAATTCCAATCTGTCCAGTAAGTCAGATGGGTTATTATTAACAACCCCTTAGCCGATTTTTTTATACTTATTACTGGTTCGGTGAATTGGAATATCACTTATTCCGTTTAGGTCATCAAATACCATTTTTGATAATGGCGAATATTTCTTTTTACTGTTGAACCGCTTTGTGAGCAGATCAAGGGTATCAAAGTCCACTTGCTTATCATAGACTTGTTTACCATCCTTATGAGCAATTAGTTATTTATTTATTGATTGATTGATTGATTGATTTATTTATTTATGTATAGATTCGTACAATGTACAGGGGAGAGAACAATAGGACACGTAGTCCCCTACTTGGTTCACCCTCCTAATCCAACCCCATAAAATGTAGAAAAACCAACCCCTTACCCCAAAAAACTAGAATTAAATATTAATAACATACTATAGATATCAACCTAAGAAGTAGAAAGAAAACATGGAAAAGGTAATAAATCGTGGACTAGAATGATACTAACAAGAGCAAACTTTTAGAATATTTACACGGCGACACTTGGGACAAATAATCTTGAAAGAACGTACATTGTCGCCATCAAAAACATTATATAATCGCTTAAAGTAAAAAGATTTGAGTTGGCATTTGAAAGAGCATAGTGTAGCAGCTACTTTGATATCTTCAGGAATACCATTCCATATTATCGCAATTTTAACTTTAAGCTGGCCATAAAGTTTGGGCACGTCAAATCTTACATTTCCATAAACACCAGTATTAGGGTTAATCTTATAGGCATTTCTCTTTTTTTGTGTATAAATACCCTGACCAACTTTCAATGTTTTTGCCCCTTCCTCTACAATACCAATTCTCTGTCTGTATTTTTTTATGATATTAATTCCTTCAGTATACTCGGCAATTTCATACTTGTTTTTCTTTCTATTAGTTTTTGTTGTGCTCAAATGGGCTTTTTTCTGACCCAATTTCTTATTTATTTCACCGGATTTATCCAAAATTTGTTTCGCATAATTTGGCTCTTTTAAGGTTTGCAAAAAAATGTCAGCTGGTAATGCCAATTCCTGGTTTTGTATGAATGCCAGTTCTTCTTGAGTAAATCCTTTATTCATATCAGCTATCATTTTGGGTGCCACTTCACCACTTGGGCCTGATAATGCTAATCTTTGAACTTGCTCAGCATATGGAACAACTTGTTTATTGACATCTTCTCTCAATTTACTGATCTCCTCTATCTCCTTATCAAACTTTTCAGTTAGAGGTTTTAAGTCTTCAGACGTCTTTTTGTATACATTCTGCTAATTAGTTCGGACTTCCTTTATAACATCCCTAACAACTTCAGTCATTTTTCCTGCTTCAGTTTTAGGGATACGGAGTCTCTTGAATCTTTCTACATCCATTATACTATTGTGTTATATAAAACTTATCTCAACTTATCTTAACTTAACTCAAGTTATCTAACATAATAGTATAATGGAGATTCCAAATTATGATTTCGATGAAGATGAAAATACAAACTTCAAACAGCTGTACAAGTACATGCCCAAATCCAATTTTAGGATGCTAATATGCGGTAATTCAGGGTCAGGCAAAACAAATCTACTTTACCACATCCTTATGAAACCATTAGTCTTACTATGATCAGATTCATTTATATGGCAATAACCTTGAACAGGAAAAGTATCGACACATGATAGAAACAATGAATGACATTAGTAGCCAGGTTGGATATGACATAATGCACTGCAATAATGATGACATTAAACCTGTCAATAGTCTGGAAAGTGATGCTCAGAAAATTGTAATATTTGACGAATTCATTTGTGATAAGAACCAAAAGCCGCTTATCGATTATTTCATTCAAGGCCGGCATAAGAACTGCAGTGTTATTTACCTTTCACAATCATTTTATAAAACTCCAAAAGATATCAGATTGAACTGCAGTCATTATGTTGTTTATGATTTCCCTAGCAGTAATGAGAGAAATATGATTTCTAGAGAGTTGAATGTAACAAAGGATCAGTATATTAAGGCCACTAAACGTCCGTACTCATTTCTGTATGTTGACAAACCAATGAAGACTGTCAAAAGAAATTTTTATGGAAATATATAATGTATTATCCTTTCTCTGGTAGATAATTATATAACCAATAATATATGAAGGTACATTTGAAATTTAAAAGTCTCCAATATGCTCTAATGGCAACTGAATTGTTGTATGACCTCCATCATGTAATATTGAAAGATATGCTAGATATGAAACGGGCTCTTGGTTCAATTCTTGGACAAATTATCCAACCAAATCAAATAACCTACGAGCAAAGAGAACAACTTACCAAATTAATATAATCTATTTATATGGAAGTATATCTAGAAATTGAAGATGTCAAATATGGTAGAATGATTGCTGAATTATTTGAAAATCTATCAGAGGGTAGTCTATATGAACTTCTTAATCACAAACATGAATCTTTAGAACAAGCTCGGATTATTGGCAGAGTTATTGGGATGGATGATCCAATTACTAATGAAGAAGCCAAGCTGTTAAAAGCAAATGGATTTCATGTAAGGGACATAACTGAATAATAGTGGATGGAAATATCTAATATATTATTATAAAATGGGAATATTTAATCAGCAACCTAATTATAATCAATCATACTCAAAAGGAAAACGAGCTATTACTGGCCCTCAAGGACCTCCTGCCCGCCTGAACCTGCTGGTGCTCAGGGTGTCCCTGGACCTACTGGCCCTAAAGGTGCTGCTGGTGCATCAGGCACTGGTTTTAATCTCACATCAGATAGGAATTATGATATGACAAAAAAAAAACTGACAAATATGGCTAAGGGGACTGATACTAATGACGCAGTAATAAAACAGCAACTTGATACCAAACTATCACTTTCTGGTGGTTTAATGACCGGCAATTTGGATATGAATAATAACAGGATATACAAAGTAGCTCAACCAAATGGTGATAATCAACCAGCTACAAAAATATGGTCAGAAAATAAATTTCTGGATAAGTCCAGTGGAGTTATGGCAGGATCACTAAACATGTCCAATAATAAAATTGCTAATCTTGCTAATCCCACAGCCAATAAGGATGCTGTATCCCGTGTTTACGGTGATGGGCGGTATGTTAAAAAGAGTGGAGATACGATGACTGGTAATTTAGCATTGGGTGGCAATTATATAACTGGATGGAAATCAAAACTAACAGATTATGCTACAAATAAACCTGATCTACAACAAAAAATCATTGAATGGAAAAATGCTAAATGGGAAGATAGAACAGACAATATATTTTATAAAGCTTATGAACAATGGACAACACATGATGGCTATGCCACACCATTTTATTTTATGAAACAACTACAATTGTTTTGGTTGTTAAGTAATGATAAAGATTATGCTACAATAAACGCATTTCAAGTTTTATCCAATAAATCGAGACAATCTCCACCGTCTGACTCCCAAACAAGCAATAAATATTTTAACCTATTTGGTATGATTGACACAAATATGAAAGATCCAAATGATGCTACTGATGGTGTTAATAAACAGTATTTGGAAAAATCTCATGTTAAACCCAGCCATTATAATAATGAATTCAAGTACCTAACGACTAATAGATTAGCATGGATTGATCTTCAAGCGGATAGTTTTAACATTACTAAAATTGATAATTTAATACCCCAAGATGGTAACTACCATCAATACAGCCACAAAGTTCTATACACAACAATTATGAAAGATCAGCAAGGAGGATACTCTTATAACATGGGAATCAATTGTTATCAACTTGATAAAGATAAAGATTATACTCTGTGTATTGAAATCCTCAATTCAGATTACCAATTATGGCATAAATCAGTTGCTACAATTGATAAACCCACGTCAAAGGGGGTATCAGTTGCTGGTTTTACGGTACAAAAGTTTTCTCACCGGTACACAAATAGTAGTGGAAACACATGCATATATGTATTATATCAAAATAATTGTAAACTTTCAAAAAACTGTATCAGGTACATTTTACAGTCTGGATCTTTATGTTAATATACCCCAATCGGGTATTGATCTCAATACTTATCCAAAAAATTGGACAAATAACTGGATGATTGCGTATGGTGTTTTCGGAAAAGTGCCATCGATTGATCCTCAAAAAACGTACGATTACCATACGGCATTTGATATTAAGCCGACTAAAGTTGTTTACAATGTTAATCTGGATATGAACAGAAAGAAAATATTAAACATTGCTCCAGATAAAACTAAAAATAATTCGGCAGCGACTGTGAAAATGGTCAAAGATTTGGAGACAAAACTGAGCCCTGATACAAAGAATAATGCATATAGGGAAATATTTGAGGAATTTTATGATTTAAGCGATGCTAGTAACTATAAAATAACAATAGGAATATCAGGTATCATGATTTCAGGCATCCTGCCTCATATTTATTTTCCTAGAATGGATACTACCAATTTTTTGGAGGGTGGATTGAGGTTACAAAATACCACATTAAGTTTGGAATTATTCAGTAAAAGGAGCTTTACTCTTTGTGTTGTTATGCAGCTGTGGCTGAACAAATCACTGAGTATAAAAACGATTATGAGTAATGGAGCTTATGAAAAACCACTTTTGATTTATGAAAAAGCAGAAAAGAAAGTAACACTGCAAACTAATGGTCTGAGAACTGGGTCAGCTAACGAAACTTCTATCACATTACTAAATAGTTTCAATGGTAAACGTCTTGTGTTTTGGTTAACTAAAAAAGGTACAGGGGATGACTTAACAGTAAAGGCATCGATCTCGAATTATTCTGGAATATTAACACTAAGTTCAGCTTTAGCATCTCAAAGTACCTATACATTCAGAATATTCTCAGAAGATGCAATGATCTATAAAATAATGTACACTCCAAACTTTCATGACCTAGATTCTTTAGAATTTCATAGAATAATGTTGCAAGAAAAATAAGCGGTTCTTATGTTCTATAAATAATCTAAACTCATAATATAAATGAGTATATTCAACTTCAACCACATTGACAAAAACAAAACAAAAGAAGAGATACAGGAGATTAAAGAGCTGTATAAATATTACCACTGTAGATACTGGTGCTATCAAAAAGCCTATACACACTACAAAAAAGTCAATCTGGCTTCTAATATCGTATCGGCGGGTTTAGTCATTATTGGTAGCGTAGCTGGTGGCATCACAGCCAATCCCATTATTATAGGTACTGCATGTAACAGGTGCCGGTGTATTACACAAAACATTTTGTGAAACTAAGAACTACAAACGTAAAATAGAAATGAGCAAATATGCATATACAACATATCAGAAAATATTAGCCGATCTCAAAACTTCGCTTCGAGGTGGGCCCTTTAATAAACGGGACTTTTTGAAAGAGGTTAATATTCTTGATGATACAATTATAGAGTTCTGTCCATTAGTAACAAAATTTGAAAAACAATATGGGAAAAAATTCCTCTCTACCCCCACTACTAACTCTAATTAATATCCTCCTTGATGAGATCATAGATTTGAACCCACCACTGATTGTAATAATTTAACGTCTTTAATTTAATGTCGAATAATTGCTTGAGAATAAAATTAACACTAATCATGCGTTTCCGGCCAATATTAACTTCCGGTGAATTTTGGTCAATCAATCTAAATATTCTCAAAATTTTCTCTCTGTTATAATATCCGATTTGGATATTATTTTTTTGAGCAATATCATTCATAACATTTATGATATGATATTTTCTGTGATATACAGACTTCTTTCTTATCTTATGTCTATTTTCATTAATAATCCACATACTCGTCTGCTGTTAAATAATCATGCACTTGAACACAATTAATACACACGAGATAACCATCCTTAACCAATTTCATATTAGTACAGCAGAAATATCTCTTTGGTTTACCCGGATCTTGAATCTGCTTACAACAAAAGATGCAATTAATAGCATCCTCATCCTGGATCAACATTTGATGAATTTCTTCAGTACACATTACTATATACTATATGGAGATTTTATTTTTATATATTTTTATGCCCATACGCATAACTCGTAATTCCATCCTCGAGTATATCATGATCTGATAACTTATTATTCCCATTGGATTGTCAATTCACCGATCAGCTGTTGTTGCTTTTTGGTTATCTTTGACATTGCTTCCTCTTTGGATTGTTTGGTATATCTGGCCATTGTTTTGTAACGTTTGCCACCAATCTTAGCATCGTAATATAGTAGCTTATTCATGGGGTCATCCTTGATTTTAAGTTTATCACCAATTTTCTGTCTCGATTTGCGCTTGATGTTTGTATTCAATTTTGACAGTCTGTTTAGGGACTGATTGTTTGTTGAGTAAACGTTCCCCATATTTTACACTATAATATCTGATGTATTCGGCTTCCACTCTGTTTAATTCTTGACGATCATTACAAGGTGCGCGTATTATTGGTGTGATCACTGGATTGTCACCCTTGTATTGATATATTGCACTTGATTTCGTGGTCACATGTTCATTGAGCCGCTCTTGTAGATTTCTGATAGAGCTACAAATATACAATTTATTGTTGTGTTCGAATGTGATCCTATATATTTGACCATTATGGTAGTCGTCATTGAAGTAACTATTCACCATGACAGATTGATATGGCTTATTGTTCTCATACTTATCGTTCAACTTTGTTAAATGGATATGGTCTAACTTTGTTGTTCTTGATAATGCCGTATAAAGCTGTTTCTTGTCCATTTTCTCAGCATCGTAAATATTATATGGTTCTGTTATTGTACTTCCCTGATATTTGTAGACAGTAACACAAAATGCTGGTATGAAGGATTCGCGGAATTCACTATGGCTAAATGTTTGACCATTTAATATGAATTCAAGATCGCCCTCATCATTTTCTTGTATTTTGTCAATATTATACTGCTGCATATTATACATTTCTTTATTGCGCATATTTTTTGTAACGAGCATCGGCATATTAGTTGCTCTTCTATATCTCTCCTTTGGTCCTTTGTACTTAAATGCGATCTCCACATAATCCAAATTTTCTGTGTATCTGTTGCAGCATTCTTGTATAATACGCCGTCTTGTTTTATTCGTATAGCATATATTATGGTAACTGTCTATTGGTGTTTTAAATTGATGTTTAGTACAACCATTTTCAAGAAACAATGTTAATAAACTTCTTGTCTGTGGGTCGTAACGGGCATATTCTTCAATGTACTTCATTTCGACGCGCCGTGGACACATCTCAGTGATTGGAATGGATGTAAAGTAATCATAAAATATGCCAGCGGGTTCAACAGGATCACATTGGTTGGTATCACCAAACATGTATACTGTGAGCTTATATTTAGTGAATGCCTCATGGAGCTTTGTCATCCACTTATTGGGGGTCATAGAATATTCGTCCACAAATATTGTTTTGCCTTGCAGACTGGATATGTCACGCCCGTGATGATCACAAAAAAAAACAGATCAAATGTGTAACAATTCTTGGCTAACTCATAATTATTGTACTCATCACACAATACCGATTTTACATTCTGTATGGTATTATTGGTAAATTAAAGGATTATGGGGTCAGATGTTTTTTGTGCCATTTTACAGAGTCTATATGTCTTGCCACAACCGGCTCCGGAATGGTAGATTACTCCGTTGCCCACATAGTCAGTGTAATTATCTGGATTAAAGTTCTCCCTGTAATGTTTCTCGAAATATGTGGCTGGACTGTTATTCTGAAATATTTGTCCGATACTGTCTGTTGTAAATTCGACATCTTTTTTGTTGGGATATTGGTTTTTAGGAAAAAAATACGCCATCAGTATTAATTGCATACACTTGACTGATTCCATTGCCATCATTATCGTGACTCGCATTGCCATGTAACATGTTCAGACATTTCAATATGGACTGAGAGATAACAAAGCGGTTAATTGATGTATTGTCAGAAAATATGCGCTCAATTTGACGCTCTCTGATTAGATACAGTTCTTGTTTTGTGTTTGGATTCTGATAACTGTTAATATAACCCCTCACAGATCGATTTACGGTTTTCATATTCGTTGTTAAGGATATACATATTATTTTTGTGATCACCAAAGCCATCTAATCGACCATTGTTGTCGTAATGAAGATATTCAACAAAATAATTAGTCCTCATCATATATTCTTCTACCACGGATTCTATTTTTGTATCAGATGGTAACACGATTACATGATTCTCGATTGTCGATAGTGTTGGTTTGTCCCTTTTGGCAGCAATATCATTGTCCACCAGATCTTGATACATGATATAATTACTCGATTTATTGGACCATTTTATATCTATCATATACTTCCATAAATTGTCGGCGCCACCCTGGTTAGCTTTTGTGGCAATATGTTTGAGGCGGTCATCTTGAATGGGGTATAAATGATGGTCTTTGATAAAGAATACCAATGTAACATCTGAATGACCATGTGATGCTATGTGTTTCATAAATTTGCGCCATGTACTGTCATAAGCGTGGATCGATACATTTGGATGACATGCTTTAGCCCAATAAATTAACTCTTGTGTTGACATCATTGGAAAACCGGCTGACCCATAAACTTCCATCTCATCATACAATTTTTGATACGTATATTTCTGGAATTCTTTCTTACCCTGGCAGTTATGCCAAACAAAATCCACTATACAAGTATTATCGCCCCGTTGTTTAATCTGAAACTGCTTGTCTAAGAAGAATGTATTTAATTTTAGCACACCAACCTTATGATCTTTAAAGAACTGCTCATTGTGTGTTGTAATAGTAGCTCCAATTTCGGCTATAGTCTCTGTCGATAAAACTGTAAAGTTGTTTTGGATCAGAGTGTACATCAGAAACTTATACATATCAGGTTTACTCAATTTTGGAACTTCCATTTTAGACGGACCATATGTCTTATCAGTGTACTCAGTTCTGTTACCAATTGTATGTTCAATAACAGCGTTTATTGTAAATTGTGCCCGCTCTCGTTTACCAGGCATCTCTGTTCTAGTCTTTCGTGAAACAAGTTTTGAAATGATGACTGTTTTAATATATTTCGATACTCTTTCACGCTTCAATTCCTCATCCCGCATATCTTGCAGCGAAACAGAAATTTTATCTAATCTCATAGTAGGAGCATAGTAGGAGCTTGTTTATCGGACAGTTCCTCAAAGTATTGATTCGGTCCTTAACTAATGCTCGTGCTGCTAATTGTGTAAGAGATGGCATTCTGCTTGGCTGTTTGGCCGGTCGCTTTCTTGATTGTTCCATTTTTTCGGCGGCCAACTGTGTAAGCGATTTTGGATTAAAGACTGGTCCTGCCCTTTTGGCGCTTGCACTCTGAACCGGTCCTGCCTTATTGGCGCTCACGGTTTGTTTTCCCAAAAGCATATTAATTAATTGTTCCTTTGATAATTTCGATAGATCTTCCCTATTCATACTAATAGGGTAGATTATTTTATTACCCGACAAACGGGCATGTGGCTCAACGTTTCTCATTTGCTCACTC
>CALNXI010003011.1:0-12791 GCA_942486025.1 Porites evermanni
AGACACTAGGGGTGGATACCGCGAGAGCTTTGGATGTTCCTTTTGGATCTTTACGCCCAACAGTAGCAAATGGAGTGAAAGTTCTGTGGCACAGGGCCTACGATGTTTCGTCTTCATGCCAGAAGACTACACAGGTGAGCCATTTGCAGATGTCAGAGCGAAGGCAGGACTTTCTTCTACTTTTTTAAAGACCTTAAGTCTTGGTCAGGCAGGAAATCTAACCAAGGCCTTCCACTCCACCGTCAGGTACATATACCCAACCAACTGAACTAACTAGGTTGTACAATGCACTATACACTGACTGGAAAAATCTTGAAGAGAAACTCAACAGCCACAAACAACAACAGTAAGAAAAAAATCATTAAACTTACTTTGCCCAATAAATAGGACTTCCAGCGTTCTTTTTTGCCATCTACAAACAAAAGAAAGACAATGAATATAAAGCGCTAAACAAATGACACTGTGAACAAAGTTATGTCTAAACCAGTCCATTCAAGCTTGTGAACGTGTACATACAGCTTGCCCTACCCCCACCTCCTCCTACACCCCAGACAATTAGCCACAGAGGACAAAATATTTAACTACAGTAATATTTCACAATTATTCGCCGAAGGCGAAGTTAATATTGTATTTGTTGAATAATCCCCGAGACGAAGTCGAGGGGATTATTCAACAATATTAACTGAGCCTGAGGTGAATAATTGTTTTAGTATATTCTAGCCTGTTTCAAGCGTTCAGTATATTCACATGAAGTGATCTCAACAAAATCAGAAACCATCAAAGTCATCAGCACTTGGATATTTGTGTATTTTCAAAAAGGCTTTGCTATGAAACTTTGGCAAAACACCCAGTTCACGACAGCGATTTTGTTCTGCTTTATATTCACCGCCTAGCGCGGTGAATCCGAGATAGCTAACCAATCAGATTGCTTGAATTACCAAGATCACTGAGTGTGTATATACTAAAGTGTAATGTTCAACAATAGGCATTGTTATCATTGGCGTGGTAATAAGGTATGGGGAATCACTCTCGCTGGGACAAGCCCAAGACCGGGCGAAAGTAGAAACGAGGCACGATCAACCCCGACTTTCTCGTCGGGTGGGAGGGTGGGTTGCTAAACTCGTAACTTTTACGGCCTCGAGTGCGGGGATCAAAGGAAACATGAGTAACCTCTTTTACAGTCTTATTTTTTTAATAATCCCCAGGGTATGAATTACTCATGGAAATGAGTTAGCATTACGGTTTTCATATCGAGGGAGAGAGAGAAATTGCGAGCGAGTTGTCTAAAAATCGGGGACGAGTGGTCCGGGGCAAATTTCCAGGGAGGCAGTGGGTTTTCTGACACACACAACCTTATGCCAACACTCATTTCTATCGCGAAATGTGAACAGTTTTCGTTACCAGCACAGATTGGTGCCTTTCTGCTCTTGTTCTTCTGGCCACAGGAGAAACCGGCGGAGTCATTATTGACTGTGCGTGAAGGGATAACTTCTCTGGCTTCATGAGTTGAACATTCAACACCGGAAACACTGGGTATCTGTTAAAGAAAGAAAAAAGTACGTATACAAGTTGTCACTACACACACGGTGGGAAAAGCAATTTCCCGTGGTATATATTTTCTTTCAGTGCTCACATGAAAGCAGCTTTATCACTCTCGGCTTCAATTACAGTCGAAGTTAAGACTTTTTTTTCACTACATACACCAGTTATAACAGGACCCACCGCACTAACTCACCTTCTCACGACACTCATAACTGTTGAAGGTTAATTGAGGGTTTAACAAATTAAAACATTAGGGAAACTGATGTTCTGTCTCTGCCATAGCTTGCAGAACCGGCGATATTTTTTTCGCGCTTTTTTAGCCAAGCGAGGGCAAGCTCCAAGAGGGCGTGGAGCGCGAGACACGGGGAAGGCCCCTTTTGCGCGTCTCGCCCGAGAAACGCGGAAAAATGACGCCTGTTCTGCAGACTCTCTCTATGACTGAGTTAAGTAAACTCTTTAATATTCTTTGAGGTGTAAACAGCGGAATTAACGGGCTCGGAGGCGCCCAGTTTTCTTACGCGACTTTCTGGACATTTCTCATGGCATTTTTCAGACTGTTCACAGGCCCTCTGTTTTTCCGTAAGCCATCGTCAAGATCGAGCGCTTACTGGCCATCTAGCTTGAAGATGACTTCCTTATCTACTTAGGGGGCGGGGGAGGGGAGGAGGAGGTTTGGGAGGAGGCGAGAAAAAATAGAGGGTCTGTCCCATCATCACAAACAACCAATAACCAAGAACCAATAATGAGAATAATAACCAATCAGATCCCTGCGTTGCTGGAGCAACACGCTCCTTGAATGCGAGTTGCAGTGATATATCGGCAGTCCCTCTTTTTTTCTCGCCTTCCTTCCTCCCTTCCCCTACCGCTATAAACCCCGACGCCCGGCTTCTCGGTACTTTTAAAACTAATTATAAAATGGCTGCTGGTGGCCGTAAGCGCTCGATCTTGACGATTCTACGGGAAAAAAAATAGGAGACTGTGCACTGTGTGTGATAAACACTTGTCCTCGAGTTGATACTTACGAATAGAGCTTTCCCTTGTCCATGGTGGACACATCGGGTGGCGTGACAACATACGTCCTCTGTCCACCTCTGTAAAACAACAGAACGTTTCTCAGTGCTTCAAGCGAAAAACTCACAAGAAAGAAGAGACTCACCTTTAGTAAAACCAAACTACATATTCAAGGCAATAATCAATCTCGCCATCTTCACGCGAACATTTCAACATTTTTCTGTTTGAATTTATAAAAGGGTACCTACAGAAATTTCAAGTGCGTTTTACCCTTGTGGTGAATAAAAAAGAGTTGAAAGTCGCTATTTAGGGCTTAAAAAGGACAAATTAATCGCTTGAAACACACGAAAAGTCGTCAACACCTAGTATTGGACAAGCCTCAAATGAGATTGTTGTTAAAAAATCCTGGAGGTACCTTTTTCAAATCCAGACAGATTCATACTTACAAAGTTCTGTGACCAATTAATGGCAACACCTTTGGTGTGCTTCCGCAAAGTAATATTCAAATAAAAGTCTGGGATTTTTGTCATAAAATTTCGACTTTGACAATTACAAGAAGTGAAAGGATGTTAATCATGTTTACCTAGTGATCGAGTCATCAACTTCAATCAGAGGGATGAATGGTGATGAGTCCAGCTGCAACCACAACAAAAACACACACTGATAAACCAGCTTCTTAAAGGGTGATGGTTTCGCTTAAGTTAGTATATAAAGGAAAATATAAGGAAAATATGCACTGTGTGTTGCATATTGCAATTTTTTTTCTTTGGCTTTTCTCTGCTAATTGGCGGAAAACTGGTGTACAAAGATTAAAGAGGATTTGCTAATAAAATGAGGTTTTCGCAACAAGCTGGCTAACGGATTTTTCTTAGACTCTATAAGGTGGACGCAATTTCAGTTTTAGTTTTAGTAAAGTTTTGCCACTTTACAAAGCTCCAAATAATTTTTCTTTCTTCAGAGGACATTCTTCCGACTAAGACAGTATTTTGGTCAGTATCTGCTATTTCGTTAGCGCAACGATTTACATCTTGTTCATCTGCAAATTAAGTCTTTGGCATTAAATTTGGCCAGACATAATGTCCGACCGCAGATGGCGAACCTTAAGCAACAGCGTCTGGGACGAACACGAAGACGAAATTATGACGTAAGCGCCCCAAAAAGACTGGGGCGAGACGAGATAAACTTTGCTTTCGGCCCGAAATATATAACTTTTAAGCTTGGGTAAACATAGAACGAACACAAAGTTTACGGATGGCAATCGTTTAAAGAAACTCGTGAATGCTATGCCGAAAACTTGTTCGATGAAGGGGACGTTTCAAGCCTAAGTCTTATTGAATTTTGGAGGTCTAAAAATCCTGAACATTTTCTATTTCAGCTCTACGAATTAGATGATGCAGCATGTCTTGCAGACAAACGTGATATCCGAGTACTTGCGAACTACCGTCAAATTTCTGATGTCTTCTACTGTCACAGCACTCTCTATGTGAGGGAATTGAAGGACTCTGCATGTTGTTAAGGCGACTTTCCTATCCTTGTCGATACGGTGACATGGCAAACTTAAAGTCTGAGCCATACAAAACAACAACAGATTGGGCGACAGATTAGTCACTGCTCTTTAATTTTGGCGCGAACTTTTAGCGTCAATTTATAATTTCACATGTGGAATTGCAGAATTGCTATGGCCAGGATGGCATCAAGGTTTTAAAATTTTATGAGTGAAGATGTCAGGGCATTAAAAGACGCTTTAGAAAAACCTAAACACACGAAAGAGCACATCAACGAGAATTCTAACAGGTATTTTGTCGAAAATTTCAGAAAATTGTGAGCTTAAGCCAAAATTTACGCTCTAAATTTTACAGTGCGTGGATTTGGAGTTCTCGATACGATAAACAAGTAAAAAACCCACGATTGAGAGCGAAATTTGTCACCCAGGATATTAATAAGAAATCAAAACGGCGACGGAAATTAAAAGAATTTGGACCAAACGCAAGTGAAATTATTCCCAGAAAGGACACAACTATTAGATGGACATCGACCAATGTAAGGGAATCCAAGACATGCTTGGATTCTCGATTGCATTCCGGAGTCCAGGTGCTGCATTCCAGTCTTTGTCAGTGGACTGACTTGGATTCTGAATTCTAATCGTTAGTGGGATTCCGGATTCCTTGAGCTGTATTCTGGATTCCAAAGCCCAGGATTCCGGGTTCCACAAGCAAAACTTTCCCGAAATCCGGATTCTACAGGCCAAAATTTCCCAGATTCCAGACTTCAGATTCCCTTACAAGGAGCAATGGACAGTGAGTACAAATACCAACGGTGTCGTTCTTGGGTACCTGAACAGCAGTGGCGATGAGCAGTCATGACAGTACTGCTTCAGATTAAGACATACGACCACAAATGTTATAACGAATATCATAAACTTACTTTCTCCAAACAGTTGTCAAAGAACGCCAGTAAGGAATCTTGAGAGGTTACGAATGATCTTTGTTCAATAAACCGGCTAAACATCTGCGTCCTGGTTAATGTCTGGAAGAACTTTGTTTGGGAACTTGGCCGACTCTTCTGAAATCCTACAAAAAAAAAAAGAATAACAAAAACATGTAAAAACATGAAAAGACCCAAATAATTTATTACAAGAAAGAATAAAGTTGGGCATCTGAGGAAACAGACCCCTCCACGGTTTTTTTTTCAAGTTTTAATAAAGATAAACACCAGTAAGCGAATATCCATTGACAATGCTAAGAAAAGGGCCTTAGTTTAAAAATTAATAAAGTTACTAAGTTTGAGGTAATACGGCCAGAGCGAGCAAAGATATTACTACACAAACACACGAAAATTACAGATATTTCTTGTAGGGTGATGGTGGGGGGGAGGGGGGCACAAACTTACCCCACTCCCACCATACAAACGTCTGTAAAATTCCGCGAATTTGCGGAGTTTTATCTCCCGTACTCGGTTTCAAAAAATCACATTTAAACTAGGCAAGTTGACTGACTGTAAAGCGTTCTTTCCAGCCGTTTTGCCGTATTTTCCTTATTTGGTCCCAGTCAAAACTTGAAAAAAATGCAGCAAATGAAAGAGAAAATATATATAAACATACCCTCGAGATCAAACAGAGATGTCAAGTCACATGTCTCTTGCGTCGGTGCAGACGTGATCGGCTTTAAGTAATCCCTGTAACGTAACAAATTAAGACATGAACATTTTTAACCAAGCATATGGTGAAGATGGATCGATACTACAGTCTCAGAAAAAACTGAATAGTTGGGACATTTCCACCCAACGCTGTTTTTTCCACTTCTGGCCCGTCTCCTCGTCTTCCCAATGTTGTTTACCGCAGTGAGAGCGATTTTCGTATGACCTTGAAATGAAAACGCGCGAACAAAACAGAAACAAAAAACGAGCGGAAATAGAGCGATTTGATTGGTTTATCGAACGGATACAAACGCGCGTGGCTTTTGGTTGGTTAAGCGAACGCTCGGCTGAAAAAACTTCATGCTCCAGAACTTTCTAGAAATCAATCGCTAATTCGTTTTGACGTCATACGGCAACACGATTGGCTCATCGAACAATGCCTTCTCCATATTAGGGCTTTCTTTGGCGGAAAAACGAAGAGCCCATGTTTTGATCTTTTCATTCATTGGCCGATAAAACAAATAACGAACACTTACCGAAACCATTTTTCAAGCTCTTACAAAAATCGCCCTAACTCAGATTACAAACCGTTGATCGAGAAAATGAGACCTCACCCTTCCCCCCGAAAGAGTTCTTCGAGAAGGATCAAAGACCAGACACGGGAGAGTGGTGGACATTAGGGCCATTTATACGAGGAAAAATAAGACGCGTCTTATTTTTCCTCGTATAAATGGCCCTATTGAGCCTATGTTGAAGATCAATCAAACTTATCGTAAATGTAAATAAATTTTCCCCCTCGAATGCAAATGTTTTCCGAGGAATTCCCCCCCCCCCCCCCCCCATTCCCCACTTTCTAATAAGGGGACTGTTTTTTACAAAAAAACCACAAAAAATTTTTTTAACAAATAATCTGATAAAATTTTCTCCAAAACAAAAACCCTTGAGTTACTTTGCCTTCAATCGTTAAAAACCAGCCTATATTTCAACCCAACATGACCCCCCCCCCCCCCCCCCCAGCTATTACCGACTATAATAGCAGTGGACTGTATTGTACTAAAACAATCCAATAAATTTTTTCATAACATATAGCTGCAACAGTTGTCACGCACCTATAACCTTTGAGGATCGTGGCCATGAATCGTAAGAACGCATCTTGAATTGCAACCTCGATTTGAAGCTAAACAGGAAAAGAGGGAGAATAAAAACCTGTTTAAAAGGCGCGAAACTTCTGAATAGCGACCTCTTACTTGAATTTGCTGCTATAACGAAACAACCCAGAGTGAATGTTGCAGTCACGTAACGCCGTTCTAACTTTTTTGAGACTGTAAATCATATCCCATCGGGTGGCCATTCAAATAAAACCTATTCAGCAATACTTTCACTTGGTTATAAGTTGTATTTTCCACTGGCTGAGGAACGATATAAGTGGAAAATGCTTTCTCACACACCGCTGGGGCCTGGGACCGAGGGGTTGTTTTGAGTCACGTGCTCAGTGTTGTTTGTCAGCTGCTTTCTTGCTGTCCGCCATTGCTAACGAAATTTCAGAGCCCCAGTTCCCACCCAGCCCTTCGTTTGAGTTGAAAAACATACACTCTTTTCCTTTGGCCACTTCTCGACGTAAAAGGATTAAAATGCTAGTTGTACCAACATGAGAAAAAAAAATTCTAAAAGCAGCTCACTCTTTTTCTTGAATGCGAATTATCATGGTCAAGTGGTGCCAACTCTATGGCAGTCTCAGTGATGTCTCCACCAGATGCTGAAAGAAAGGGAAGACGTTCACTAACATTACTAAACTTAAATTGATACGGAAAATGGAAATGTTGGAATTTACTTTACCCAGTTATTAACCAAAGAGTGATTCCAACTCTAAGCTCTTTTCATCCAACTTTTCCTCTCTCTGTTTGCAGTGAACAGAGAATAAAAATATTTGGTATGAAATAATAATAACATCACTCACTTTCTCGTTCTTTGTGGTAGAGTTGATATAACTGGTAGTAGAGCTCATTTAACCTTTCCTGCAAGGCCTTCCCTGGTTTCTGCAACAGAACACGGGAATTAAACAACTTTATTAAAGAAGATCCGGCATCACAGTTATAGACGCAATTTTTGAAGTTGCGAGAAGAAAGCCTCATAAAAATTCAGGCTTGTACGGGATTCTAAGCTTGAACCGCTGCGATACCGGTGTAGAGCTCTACCAACTAAGCTAACAAGCTATCTAGGAGCAGGTCGTTGAATTGGTTAGTATTAAACCCGTGAAAGGGTGATGATGAGAGCTTGACTGCCTTGTTAGTTCAACTGGAAGAGCGCTGCACCGGTATCGCAGAGGTCAAGGGTTCGAATCCCGTACGCAACTACTAAAGTCGCGTCTATAACTGCGATGATCTTCTTTCATAGAATTCTTCACCCGTCAGTTCTCATATATGATTTTCATATATTCATGACTTCAATTTAAACAATGTCGTCTAAAACAGAAACCAGAAAATTCCAATGATTTTCACTCACTTTTGGAAGGGATTTCCAACTGGCGCTCTTGAGTTCATTTTCCCTGATGAAAAAGAAAAAAGATAAAATTTAAGTTTTCAAAGCGGTAGCCCTGATTTGCAAGCGAGAACTTTAGGGTTCAAGAAACTTAATCTATAAAACTTGAACTGGTCCCCTGTAAACGTTTCCAACCAAAGTATGAAAAAAATAACATTTTTTTGTGGATAAGCGCTCATAAGAAACTCCAGTTGTAGGTTTCGTGGGTCTGACTAAAATAATTATCACTTTTAAAGCCAAAACAGTGTCTGGAATTTATTCTAATCAAAATATTTATAATTGGAAAACACAAAAAAATTGACAAACAGAAGTTACCCTGGTGTCTCTAAGCCCAGAATACGCATAGAAAGATAAAAATAAAGCTTAGCAGTGAAAGTCAGTCTTAGTTGTATAACCACGTTGGTTGGTTTTCTGGATATAATTACACCTTGGCCCAGATGAACTTCTTCTGCCGATTCCATTTATGGACAGATCGCTGACTAAAGTTATTACTTACAATGAAATCATATTTGTATCCAGGTCAACACAGGTTACATCGTCAGGAGGATCATACTGACCAAAGTAACGTGAATCAATTCCTACGAGCAACAACAGTAAAATGATAGTGAGATTTAGAGACACGTTTACGCCAAACAGCGAACATCAAATTCCAGTTGCGAAATTCTCAAAATAGGAAATGAGCGGATGAAACTGTTATGGATAAAAATTTTCTGTAGAAGTCATAAAGAGTAAACGACAAGCAAAGAGAAAACTCGGTCACGTGGTACAAACTCACGTTTGCCGTTTGCCGTAAACGTGACTGTAAAGATGATGTTACACGAGACGATTCGCAACGACGATTTTTAGCGCAACACAGTGCTACAACTTTGTTGCGACATTGTTTGGAATAGTTACAACATTGTTCAACGTTGCAACGCTGTGTTGCGCTAAAAATCGTCGATGCGAATCGTACCGCGTAACATAACCTTAAATCTCTCTAATAATTGGTTTGTTTGACGTCAGGGCGTTGAATTCCAGCTTGTCCATTAGACCCGGTGCAGACAATCGAATGTTCGGTAATCGAACTTAATCGTTTGATTCAATTTGATTGGGTTTGGTAATCGAACATAATCAAAGTCATCCCCAAATTTTGCCAATCAAACATAAAACCAGCTTCATCTGGTTTCAAAAAAGGCGTTGAGGTCAAATAAGTTATGTACTGGCTTCAATTTCAAACACAAGTACACAGGCAAGAATGATGTCAGAGAGGGCAGATAATGTGAAGCCCAGCTTGAAACTAACCATTCTAAAAGTGATGATTAAAGGCTACCACAAGTGTTCTTTCGCTGTCGGTCTTGGTGTTGGTGAAAAGTTTGTTGCTAAGAAGTTAGTCAAGGACCATCGGTTGCACATGTTGATAGCAGTTAGATTCAGATTCATCCGCAAAAAATTTAATTAAGAGTTTTTTTTACATTCTTAGTTGTTTCTAATTCCCCCGAGCTCCTTCTCTGTACTTCCTCACTTGACTTTGACACGAAGACAGGACCACTACAATATCGCTACTTTACTTGGATTTAATTTAATAATTCAATTTTAATTTTAAAACCTAATTAGCCAGACATCAAAGAAAATCATTTCAAGAGAAATACACGAACAACAGACGTTAGCTTACCAACAATAAAAGGACAGGGGGCGTCAAGAACATCATTTAAACCCAAAGGACAGAGAGGCACATATGGACACTGCCAGCTGAAAGGAAACAGCAGCTGAAATAGAACAGTACAATTTCGGACAACATTACAAAATCAAACTTTCTTAAAAATACTTAACTATTTCTTTTAAGTCATCAGTGATCATAATTGATAACCCATTCGCTCCTGGAGATTTTGCCGAAAACGCGTTTTGAAGCTACTCGAGTGGTTTTCTGGTCACTGTGGTGCTATAAAGAGCTAAAACTTACCACAAACCATTTGAAGGTCATACACTTCACGACCTTCTGATCCAGATGCAAACTGTTAGCTTGTGAAGTTCGGGCGCGCGTAGAAAGCAAAATTTCGCTTTCTCTCCTCCCTTCTTTTTTCGCTTTTCTTGCCTCATTTTTTTTTCTCTTGCTGGGCATTTAGTAGGCTTCATTTTGGTGGGAAAAGTTTTTAGGAAAGCTTTTAGGATTTTAGGGTTAGGCGAAAAGAAAGGTAGGTGGGCAATGGAACACGATTTTCATGGAGATTTTCAGGTCAATGTTACATGGTTTTTGTCCTTTTTCCCCGGTGTCCTTGACTGAATTGTGCTCATTCTAGTATGGTTTGAAAGATCCCTTCACTCTGCACAAGTTAGCAGACAAAGTTGTCCTTGACCGTTAAAACTGATGACGTCACAAGCGGTAGAAAGGACGTGGATCCGCACGGGCGGTAACGGGCGGGTCAGGGGCGAATGGATTAAGTATCCAATAGAGAGGCACAGCCCAGTCAAAGTAAGCCAGCAGCCAGCAATTTTGCCACTTTAACTGGAATGTCTGCCTCCTCCTCAACACTTAAGCAAGGAACTCACATTCTTTCATGAAGACGTTAACCATTCAGAAGTCAAAGACAGTTTCCAGCTGGCTTCTGATTGGATTAAATCTGTACGAAAGAATGGGCTCCTTGCTGTAAGTTAATACAAAAACATCAAAGTTTTAGGTCTTTGCCACCTGCTACTCTAGTTATCCTGCCTACTATTGTAAAACATTTTGACTGGGCTGGAGATGAAAATAACTCGTTTAGAGTTGCTGTAGGAGGGAACAAGGACCCATAAAAATGGCAGATGAATATACTGTAGGGTGAACATAATTTCACAATGTTACATGCAACGTTTGAAAACTAAGGATGCAGTTAGTAACAAAAGTCATCAAAGCCAACTTAGTCCCACGATATCAAAATACATAAATACATCTACCCTGAATCTTTTCAAAGCTTTAATGTTTGTGGCCGTTAAATCTTAAAATGATCATTTTAAACAAGTTCTGAATTTCCGGAATATGCAACCAGGTACTTATTTCAAATTTTAGCTAAAAGGAGAGATGCTTCTTCAAAGGACGGCGCTTAATCGATGGGCGCACCGAGAAGTTTACGCCATTTACCAAGGGTGCAGCCAAAAAGTCAACAATTAAAAGACATTACTCACATAAAGGAACTCTGCAAGCATGCACATGGATATAGAAATAACCGAAACTGACTTAACGGAAAAGAAACTATTCTTCCATTCTGATTTAGCTGAAGTCGAAGCCTAAAAAGTTAGACATAAATTGGCAGAAGAAGCTGGTTTCCCTTGTATCCCTACTATTTAAGAAAGAGAGGGGGATGGGAGGGGAGGGGTGTTACGCCGCAAAATGTAACAATTGACGCAAAATGTAACATTAACGCGAAATGTAACATTAACCTGAAAAGTAACAACTTTTAACGCAAAATGTAACAACTTTTTAACGCCAAATGTAACAACTTTTTGACGCAAAATGAAACAATATTTTTAACGCGAAATGTAACAAGCAAAATGTAACACCTTTGAAATAACTGAGAGACTTGGACATGAGCCTTGTAGATAAAGTGTAAATCATTTGTTGTCTGGTGGTTACAAAAACAGTTTATTTATAAAGTTTTCTTATAATGTCAAATAAACTTACAAAACGTTTTTCGATAATAATAACTAAATTCTGAAACAGTCGAACGAATTGTTGATTAGTATATCTTTCTGTACATGTGTGTGACGCTGAAAAGAAAGTTGGCAATACAACATCCAGGACGTATTACATGGGTTAGGATGGTACATTTTTAGGGAGTTGAGCCCGTATGAAATCGAGGCGAGTATCTATTACTGATCATTCCTTTCACACTTTCATCGAGTGAAGACGCTTTCTGTTTTTATCCGACGCTGTCTGTTTTTACCCTCCTTCCCCCCTTTTCCCTAAAAGGAAAGTGTCGCGGAGGAGTCATCCGACTGCGTGAGATAATCAACAGTGTTAAATGGGCGTTGGCATAGTTAAGTTTTAAGGCAGCAGGACTGGGATGGTATGAAATTACTCACATTTACTGGAAGTCCGGTAAGAAATGAGAAATTTCATATCTATCTTATTGACTACGTTCAAAATTTTCTTTTGAAAGATTACCTTTCTTAACTTTTACTTTTAACTTGCATTTCAATTGCTGATTGGTGCGTGTTTCCTGCGGTGTTATTGTTCACATTTCTAGTCATATTCTTTTCACATAGCTTGGGATATTTTCCATACGTTATGTTTAATAAGTTAGCGTTGTTGTTATTGTCCATACTGCTATTCCAAGGTTATACATGACTTGTAACTTTATCACCTGTTTTACTACCTTTTGTAAGTTTATTTGACATTATAAGAAAACTTTATAAATAAACTGTTTTTGTAACCACCAGACAATTTACACTTTATCTACAAGGCTCATGTCCAAGTCTCTCAGTTATTTCAAGGCTGTAACATTTTGCTTGTTACATTTCGCGTTAAAAATATTGTTTCATTTTGCGTCAAAAAGTTGTTACATTTCGCGTTAAGAAGTTGTTACATTTTGCGTCAAAAGTTGTTACATTTC
>CALNXI010003012.1:0-22745 GCA_942486025.1 Porites evermanni
GAGTAATGGTACGTGATCTTGTCCTTGTACCAATATGGCACTTCTGTGAGCACTCAGTCCAAGTTGTCCAGTCTAAAAATAACAATAGATTGATTGCAAAACTTAACCCTTACCAAAGTATAGTATACTTGCGGTATACATATTATGTTATCAAAGTATACTGTAAAAAGTATACAGAAAGTATACTTTTTGTAGGAATTAAGTTAGTGTTGAGACGGTATACTTGAAGTATACTTGTGGGCATACTTCAAGTATAGTCCAAGTATACTACAACCCACCTGAAATTGGAACACCCTACAGTATACATTAAGTATACCTTAAATATGCTTATAGGTGTACTCGAAAATCAGTTGGCAGACAGGCTATATGAAAAGCATACTTTTATATGCCTTTCTGCATGGTCTCAATTTTATCTCATTAGAGGCTTTACATACTTACTGCATGTCCGTGCCGGTTTTACGAGTGAAGCGTTGTTAATATCTTATTGGCTTCACAAAGTGAAGTACCATTATAAGCACTGGTGTGGTTGCAAATGCCAAGCAACACTGATAGCCGGTAAATGAAATGTGATCACTTAAGTTTAAAATAATACATACAGTAACTTAATGCAACATCGAACATACAGGTACTAATTCTGGACAGAAATTCAATACTTCTTGAAGTGTTCCTTGCCTTGTGCCAGTCCTTCAGAGTGTGAAGGTCACTGTTCCTGTGATAGAAGGCAATATGTTGCAGTATTAAGTCATTTTGAACGTGATCACAGTTTTCAACTTTCAAAGGACAGGTTTACCAATGCCAGTGTAGGTCACATTCCTGTTGCTAGGAAAGCGACCAAAGTTGTGGCAGTTTCAGTTGTAAATATTATGTCAATGTGTGTTTCTATCAAATTCTGTGATGGTCCTAAAGTCAATTTCATTTGCGGACTTGCTAATAGAATCGAGAAGGACTAAACTGAATTTGCTTTTTAATTGACATTGAAGAGAACTGATACTTTTAATTTACATCCGTTTTCAGACGTTTTGCACAATTTATTTTAAAATACAGTTACATCTTTTAATGGTCATTTATACTGCTGCAGTAGATTTGAAGTATACTTATTTCCCACTGCAAAAGAAGGAAGAATAGCACTTTAAATAAAGCACTGTCAGTTATAAACCGCTGTAGTAGATTTGAAGTATACTTACTTCCTACTGCAAAAGACAGAAAAGCACTCCTACATCAAGAGTATACTCTAAGGAGACCCTTCAAATTATACTTAGAGTGTACTGCAATTTATGCAGTACATTAGGGGTATACTGGAAGTATACTTATCATCAGTAATTATTATTTACAATGATAAATGTTATTTTCTTTTTTTTCCCTTTCCCTTATACCATATATTGTAATCATGCCATCTACTCATGTGCATTTAGTTATAGTAATTGATAATGCTACAGATCAATATGCTTTAAAAGCTCACTTTCTTCAAAGAGGCTTTTTAATGTTAGACACCTTAAACCCTTTCTGCACAAAACTGGTCTCATAAAAAAAAAAATTATTACAACCTGACCTCCCTTTTTGGTCTGAGCATTTAGTTATATATTTACAGAAAAAAAATATTCAACACCAACAAATCAGTTAGTTATAGGTTAATGGTGTTACACATCAATATGCCATTGCAAGCTTCATTTCTAAAATCTTACTTTCAAAAAGACTGGTACAAACACTCTCCCCTTTCTTCCCAAACCTGGTTTCAAGTTGCATCCCACCTCCACCCCAAAACAGCCATTTCTCTGCAACAGCGACTTGTCTCTGCCACCAGCATGCCCTTTGTAAAGAGGTTCCACAAAATTGTTTTTTTCTTTTAAAGGCAAATTTGCAATTTCTTAACCCTTGGGGATTACAATGTGGAATAGTTTTTCTAAATTTCTAACCACACTAAGGCAGGTTAAGATATTTTTCATTCCAACTACCATGGTAACCATTGTCTTTTCACATGTAAATGTTTTAACGCTGTTTTTCAAAGCAATCACCTTCACCTTACAAGATATCTTGACTTTTTCAAAAACTACAAAAGTACAGGAAGAGAAAAGTTAATATCAACACAATATTCTTTAAGTGCTCCTCCGCCGATCAACCGCATCATCCCTGATGATGCCATTGACCGGCGAAAGCTTGGATTTTAATTCTGTTTTCAAAAACAGCATTTTAAGGCCTTATTAGAACAATAGTTTTGTTATAATATTCTTTTTAATTTTGCCTAGTACTTATTTTTGGAAAAGCGGACATTTTCAGAACTGGAAAGTGAAATGAACCAATCACCTGTAACAATCACCTAATGTTGGAAACAATCCTTTGTTTTGTTTGGTACGCAGGATTGGTCATATCTGAGTTTCCACAACTTTGTTTTTTTAAAATATTTACATGCTCACCAACCATGAAGCAACCATTTATCATGCTGCTGGAGCGAAATGCAACAATCATGCAAATGTGACAATCATGATTAGCTCCTTAAGAGAGCACTACAAAATTTGTTTACCCCCCAAAAATGTTGCTTTTTTCCTAAAAGGTAAAATTCCAAATTTCTCAAACCATCATCCCACCCAAACTCCCAATATACAATTTAACCCTAAACTGACTTGATTCCCTTCCCCTGTCAAACAATGCTACCTCTTGACTTGATTTTTTCAATCCTCCACATAATTTGAACCAATTTCAGATTGCAAAGATTTCCGTACAGCCTCATACATTTATTGATATGCATACATTTTTAGATCTTATATTTTATAAATATTAACTATTTGCGTGAAATGGTATGAAATTGCTGCATGTACATGTATAATAAATGTATGGGGTACAGAAATCTTACCAGATATTGGCCTATTCCTTTTTAGTGCAACACACACTTACTAGCTACTAATTATTATTCGGACGGGCCAAGGCACTTTCTGAGCTCAACCATGTATAGGCTTAAACGTAATAAGAAACTGCATGTTAATGACTTCTCAAAATAAACAAGGAAATGGAATAAAAATACCAAAATGTAAGCTATAGTTTCACGGAACACAAATTGATCAGATATGCTAAAGTGTCCTCGTAGCTGCTGTAAAGGAAACTGCGCTCCATTAATGACTTTTTTTTAAAAGGCAAGAACAATCTTTAAAAATTTTGAGCTCTTATATAAAGTTATACTAGTTTGGTTACTGCATTTTTAATGAGCCTTACCTTGAAGAAATCAAATGAAAGAGACACGTAAATAATCAAAATATTTCAACAATTTGACTCAATCGATCCAAAGAGAACACGACAGGAGGTTGACTCATACACTCTCTGTTAGTCTGGAGTAAATAACCAACATTCTTCAAACGACATACAAGAAGTGACAAAGGAAACTAATTTTAAGAGTGATGAAGTCGAATCAAACACCGCCAGTTTATCGCAATCTGTAAAAAACCAAGGACTATTAAGCAAATTCGTACCGCTAACAATGCACTGTTGAGGTGGCGGAGGACTCCATCGCCTCCGACGCCGTCTTCTGAACCAACCACCTACTTCGTCTTTTGCAAAATACATCACCAACAGCGGTATCAACACGACGAATCTTAGCTCCATCGAACAAGATGCAAAAGAATTAAGTCAGCATGCAGAAAATGTTCACGACACTCGCTCGATTTGCTTCTGCGTAAAGCAAATTAGAAACGCTGAGGCATTTCGCAAGTAGCAAACTTGATACTTGGTCAGGGCAGATTTGTTTTGACTTCTCCAGATCGAACATTCGACGTATATCGGTCATGCATCGTAAGACTTATACAGTATGTGGTCCTTGCAGTTGTCCTTGGTCCGCGTCTAAAAGTGATGAACTTGAATATCTTACCCGAATCTTCACGTAACGGGCTGAAATACTCCCTGAAGATAGCTTTTATGTTCCTCTCGACAATCCTGAAGTTTCAAGTTCCAGACATAAATATTTTGTTTGGAATTCGAAAAAAGGCGACCGTTTTCGATGGTCCTTGGCCCGCGAATGGAATGGTCCTTGGTCCGCGTGTCAGGGAAGCAGCATGAACAAAACGTAAAAATGTTATACATTCCACACGAAAACGTGATTTTCACAATATTGCATGTATTTTTTCTTTCCGTGATGCAATTAAGCTAAAGTTTTTTTTGGGAAGATGTTGTGAGTATAAAATAATCTGCTTTTCTTTCAAAGACTTCAGACAAAAGTCTCCTCGAGTCTCCCACACGAGCGTCGACGAGCGGTTTTCAGCGCGGTCTAAACGCTGTATGTATTCGAGGTTTTAAAGAAAGAGAACTTGTTTACATGTATAAGGACGATTTTCAAAACATTCTTCGAAAACAAAGGCCGTCGCTTTTTATTTTGGGAAGTTTTATTCAACCAAGGTCATAGGTCGCGGACCAAGGACCGCTAAGCGAAATTTGGTGATATTTTTCAAAAGTCGATTAAACAAAAAATTCAGAGTGTACAGCAATATGCTTCCAACAGCAGAAATAAGTTGATCTGAAAACCTGTTCTGCAAAAGGCACTTCTTCCCGTTACGTTTTATTCATTCGCAGGCTAAGTATACATGACCATGTAATCAGAGGCACCCAACGACAATTTTCGGAAAATATCTGTTCGGAAGACGATCTGAGATCTAGAATTTTCGGAACTTTTGTTATAAATTTTTTGCTTGTCTGCCTCTCCTAGGATTTTCGAACATCTAAAAACTACTATAATTGCCTATTTTTAACGGATTTTTGCCCTTAAAAGGTCACCTAGAATTTTCTGGAGCCTTTTTTCTGGCTGAAATTTTCGAAAAGGTAAGTTTTGATCCGTATAATTTTCGGATCACTAGACTTTCAGCTAGGAAATCCGAACAGATGAAAAATTTTTAGGGGATAAAAATATGCCTATATCTACCGTTTAAGTACTAAAATACGTTTAACAATGACATGTTTAAGTGGTTTTGAACTATATTCCCGTTGGGTGCCCCTGATATAATTTACGGTGCCGCAAAAATTCAAACTTCAAGAAAGACAAATTAACCTACCTGTCAACAAACTTTAATTTCGCGTCTTCACCCACAGCAAGAAAGCCGAACCTTCGTCATCTGAAAGAATACTAATCAGTAAATCATGATGTCTTGCATTATTCAACGTATTTTTTTTCTCGACGAAATATTTTATCATTTTCGGAAAAGTCGCGGACCAAGGGCATCGCGGACTTGCGCGGACCAAGGACCACATATTGTAGTAAACACTTTGTGAGTTAGTTGAACGAACACCCACACAACGAAATTGTTTCCAAATTACCCAAACGCAAGAAATATCAATGACTAAGCACAAAGATAGACGGAGAAACAAGCGTTTTCCACAGAGACAAGATAGAGGAACCCACAGAGTTTAGGATTTTCAACGATCCTCTTCATTTTCTCGAAGGGGGGCGAAATCCGGAAAGTGCGTCAGTAAAAGATTCTTTAATTTTGAAGTTGTTGTTGTTGTTTTCTATTTGTTCGCAGAAATCTTGATTGTGCAGTGGCCTATAAGAACAACAGATAAAAAACAAAATGGAAAGAAGAAACTCAAAATCTCCATCGTGCCAGACCCGGGTTTCTTGGTTTTGTGATAGAGTACGCTTGAATTTTTTAAGCTTTTGCGTGACGTGGCATTTACATGACGGCCGAGAGAGCTGTCCCGTAGGTTAATAAAGTGATGTATTTCGGGGAATTTTGCTATCTAAACAGTGCATGGATTAGAAAAAGTATTACTTTAATGTTTATGAGTTCCTCGAGGAATAAATTCACGCTTTTGTACCAAAACTAGGTAGCAGATGTTTTTGTTGGTTTCCGTCCGCCATGTTGATGCCCATCCAGGTGGGCACCGACGGTGGGCACCAGCATGGCGTCTCCATACAAATCTCTATAAATTTGGGTAAAACATTTCTTCGGATATCTCGTATATGGAATATTCTTGTGACCTGAATCTCGGCGAGGGTCTTTGCATATTTACCTCCTTTCATTTCCCAGATTCCGGACTTTATCTATTGAACGGTTTTGATTTTTATTTTGATCCATTTTGAATGGCGTTACACTGATCATGAAAAGTAGCAAATAAGCGGGCTGAATTGGTATCATTTAGATTAGAACTGTCTAGTATAACCTAAGAGTAAAAGGTCAGAGTAAAAATAAATCTCTCCATCTGTCGATAGATGTATTCAAGAGCTGAGTGTCACCGTCATGCTAGCGTCTAATAATTCTCCCTGTACTTGTATACACTGTTCAGTCGACTCCCGATAACTCGAACCCTCGCTAACTCGAACCTCGCGTGGACAGTTTTGGTCCACCAAAATGGCCGCCGCCGATCAACTAAAACATCTGGAGTTCACTTTTTCTATAAGAGCTCTTCCTTTTCACTCGAGAGCTAGCATACGTGCAGATAAACACATCTTTTGATGCTTGAAATGGCTAAACTGCTGAAAATCAAGAGGAGAGACCTTTTTTTAATGAGACAGCATTCCTATGTTCGTGTCACGCACTGTGAAAACTCGGAAGTTCAAATTGCTGTATTTTCGAAATGAAACATGCTTCGAGGCTGGAAACTTGTAAAAAGATTTATTTTCTAGTTATCTTCAACCTAGCGTAAATAACAATTAGTAAACCCTTGCTATTTGACTTTGCAATTAGATGACGTCACTGTGAAAACCATCAATAGAATAAGGATTCCTTACTTACGCTTACAGATATACGCTACTTCGGAGTAGAGAGCGACTTGGTCAAGATTCTATTGAATTTCTCACAGAAATCCTTGAAAACGATCTGCAGCGACAGACGAAGAGATACCATGCGCTGTCGCCGACACTACAAATTCTTGCAGCGTTACATTTCTTTGTGAGCGGCCGCTTTCTACAATCCATCGGTGACACCGTCGGCCTGCCAAAGTCCTCTGTCTCAAGGGTGGTGAAAGATGTGTTGCTTGCTCTGGCCCAGAAATTCATTTTGTGGCCGTCTCCCGCCGAACTGCAAGTAGTCAAGCGAGGGTTTTCACGAAAAGGCAGGGTTCCCTGGTGTAATTGGCAGCGTCGATGGGACACATGTGAGGATTCAGGCACCCAGCACGAACGAAAACGATTTCGTTAATCGGAAAGGATTTCACTCCATCAATGTAGAAGCAGTGTGCAACCATAATGGTAGGGAACACAAAGCGAAAATAAATGAATCATTTATGCTAACAATGTGATTGTCTAGTAGAAAAATTTTCATCCAGGGCAAGGGGTTGGTGATGGAAGCCATCTTTTGAGAAGTTACAACGTTCCTTCTGTTTTGTTTTTGTTTTGTTTTTTTCTGTCGAGTGGAGATTCTCCCACTTGTCTTTTACTTCTTGAACAGTACAATTTGCTTTCCCCACCGCATTCACGTGTTTCGTTATTTCTTCCCATATTTGCTTTTTTTCTTGTTGGTGATGTTATTTGTCAACTTTGACTGAATTATATCAATATTTTTGCGCATACTTTCTGTTTTGAGAGATATTCGTTGATAGAAAAATTTGGGTTTCTTTTCCTTTCGGCCTCTGTTTCAACTTCCATCACTTCTTTTTCCGCTATTTTCCTTTCGTGCACTTTTTTTCCTCCGCGCGAAATGCAAACGTTGCTCGCAAATATTCGAAAAACTGGTTTATCCGGTTTAAACTGTCAATTTTCCAGGATCAGCTAATCGAGGGATGAATCTGCTTTCAGGAACATGTTTTTATGCCTTGATTATTTATCCTAAGGATAAGAAATATAATGTAATAGTCGTTTAACTGCTAATCGGGGGATAGTTTAATCGGCTTTCCAGGAACTGGGGCCAGTCTTTTTTATCTTAGACGCGGCGGTCCACGACTGGAGCCCAGGCCCCAACTATCCTCCAATTGCCGATTAATTGAAACTACTAATCGTGGGTATCCGAGATAAGTGCTAAAATAAGACAGAGAAAAGCGACTTGAGGTTTCCCGATATTTTGGAGGGGCAAGCCATCACTTCTTCAGGGGTTTTAAGACATTTAATGAAGAAGACCTTGAAGAAAGACGGCTTGTCTGTCCAAAATATCGGAAAACCTCAAGTTGCTCTTCTCTTTGCTGTTTTTTTGTTATATATCTTTGTCTTGGATAAAACAGCAGGATTTGGCTGTCGTCATTTTATATAAAACGTTTCTTACATTGGAACCTCTCTTTAGGGGACACCCTTGGGGCCGTGAAGGTAAGTGTACTCCCAGTGGGTGAGGAGGGGGGGGGTGGGTGTACTCATGGGAATTCTCGGTGGGGGTGTGCCGCCCGGTTCTTCAAATCCTGACCCGATTTCAGCCCCCAAAATGTAATTTTCCACACCCGTTTTCAGATTAGACCTCTAAGATCCATACCCGTTTTCAGACCTGGCTTTTAGCGCAAACAAAACAATTATTCAAATTCATTTCGAATTCGCATATCAGGCTCTTTCTTTCCTTACTAAATTGGAATTGATAAGATAAATGCGTTCATACACTCCGTAGTTCCCTCGAAAACCATTCCCGATTCCAGACCATAATGGGCAAAGTGTGTACCTGTTTTCAGACCAAAACGGCGCAAAAACCCTACGCGATGGGGCGGCACATACCTATATGGCTTATATAAGGGAGTACCCCCGGGGTATCCCCTCACTCAATGGAGGTGTCCTCTGAATAGAGGTTGCATTAGGCTCGGTCTGCACGTAAGTAGAAAAGGAAATGACGGTGGCAATAGTGGATCGGTCATGTGCTACCAAGAGAGAAAGAAGAGTTGCAACATAGAAGTCAAGAGAGAGTCGCAAAGACGCACTCAACAACAACAACAACAACAATAAGCTTTATTTGCATGACCATAACAAAGTATTACAGTATTGCAAAAGCTACTTGAAATTAATCATTGATTCCTTGTAAATTAAATATTTAAAATAATTTGAAACTTATTAATCATTGTTTATTTCGAACCATCAGTAGGATTAATTATTCCGGAGATAAGTTTGTCTCTCAATTCAAAGCAAGTTGATATAACTGAAATTAATTGGATGTTAATAAAATAGTCAGTAGAATTCATCAGATGTGATAATAAGGACTCATGTGACTTTAGTCGTAGAAACGTTATTTTAGGTTCTAGTTTAGAGAAGAACATATCCCTTATCGAAGAAAAACTTGGACAATCTAATAAAAAGTGAGTTTCATCTTCAGTTCTGTTACAATTGCAGAGATTGCATAACCTTTCCTCACGTGGTATATTGTCGTGTCTACCTGTCTCGATCCTAAGTTGCAGACAGGGTATGGAAATCTTTGCCAGGCCCCGATTGTTCAAAAGATGGATAGCACTATCCACCGGCTAAATCGCTATCCAGAGGATATTAGGAAAACCAATTGCGCTATTCAGTGGATAGTAATTTATCCATAGCGTTATCCACCTTTCGAACAACTGGGGCCAGAAGTTTCCGTTCCCACGCCACACGAAGGAGACCTTTGGAAGAAGTTGATTTTCTGCCCATAGAAACCGCTGATGGTTTTGCCGATCTATGTCCGCAAAAAATTCCTGCATTGATCATCAGACTCACCGATTGGTTACCACTGTGCTCTTGCCACTTAATTATACTCTCTAACGTTTTGATTGATTGACAAGCGAGACTTGCGAATTCATGACTTTCCAATTTTACCATACTCTTACACCGAATAAATTTACCACTGAATTAATAAGAACTCACTTTAAAACTCAAAAACAAACAAGCAAAGAAACAAACACACAAACAAAAGAACAAGTCCAAATTTGGCCTTATCCGCGAGAGCAAAAACAAAATAACAACAATAACAACAAACGCTGCTATATTAAATCTGATTAGTCAGAAAATGTGCCCTTAGTGATACAAATCGCAGTTTTAGCCATACCCATAATGATTAGCAGAAAAAAGATCTAAAATAGATCTATCAGTAGCATGAACATTAAATACGAACTGACTATCGCAGAAAAGAATATCGGTATAAAAGTCAAAAGGGGGAGAACATTTTTGAGGGAGAACGTTATTTTTTGTATGCAAAATGATTATAGTTTTGGCAACTTCTAATACATTTATTTTTAGAAATTAGCCCACCTTTACGACCTTCACACATGGAACTTTATTTACATGAAAAAAATACAATTTAATATACAGTCTACATGCAAATAGCGGAGTCAATCGAGGCAGGTAGTATGGAGACGTTCACTTTACACTTGTTATGCTAAAATAAAACTGCGTTACAAAACAATAAATACGTTATAAGAGAAATTAATTACAATAATTACTTTTATTATTGTTATCGTTAATTAATAAAAGATAGAGAAGGAATAGAGAAACATGTAGTAGTAATGGCTTGCGAGGACTCGAACACTTAAAAAAAATAACATTGTGTACTCATGCATTGCGCGCGTAACCTTAGGTTTCTGCACAATTCATGATTTCGAACAGCACAGTTACACATTTTAATACACCACTTTCGATATATTAAAATTTGTACTTGGCTTCGAGGCTTATGGATAAAAGAATAAGTCATGTTGTGGCTAAGTAATGAATGGTAAATTTTATTTGATTTGTTTTATTCTCCTAAGCCTCGGAGCCAATGCAAGTATGAATTTTAGTACATCGAAATTGGTGCTTCTTTGGAAAATAGTAAACTGTGTTCCGTGCGGTATTGCGGTTGTCTTAGCGTTATGAAACTTGAGAAGTAGCTTTCTCTCCACGGCACACTTTTCAGCTCTTCTTTTTTAGTGTTTTACGTGATTCATATTAGCCTTTTTTTATTATTTCATCAAAAATAGGGAATACTAGTGACACTCCTTTTTCTATGGTGCCAAAAAACGGGTTTTAGTCGCATGCACAGTGATGAAAGTGGAAACCTAAAAACGCCAATCACTGGTTAGAGGAAATTCCTACACTGGCTAGCAGTATCATCATACCCCATTGGCACCCTCCATTGTCTCTATTGAATCCTTACTTTTCTTTCTAGATTTTCGTTAAAAACAACCTGTGTTAATGGTCACAGGGATAGTTGAGTGGGCGTCCGCTTAATACAGGTTCCATCGTATATTAGTATAGGTAATAGCATGATTTGTAGTGATATTTGGCACAAATATCACAAGGCGGTGAAATTTGAGACAATTTTGAAATATCACGAGTACTATTTATGCCAAATATCACGTACAAATCATGCTATCATTTCATACTGCTACTCGCAAAGGTTTTGTAATTTTCACATGTAGGTACTTCAAATTAAGCTGAAATACCAGAGCTCTAAGCCAATCAAATCACAGAAACTTCTCATGCAGTAGTATAAGCTTTAGAAAACTAAGAAGAAGGGCATTAAAATATTCAGGTGTGACAAGCTGGAGCAAAACTGGGAAAACACTTTTTCCTCTGAATTTGACAAAACTTCCTTGTTTTGCTCGAAAGCTAGTGAAAACAATATTTTTCTCGTGGCCAAAAAAAAACTTGTATGAGAAGATCTACTTAGCTCTGCTGATGAGGGATGGGAATGTATCAGTCCCCTCCTTGAATGTAATACAACATTAAAATTTTTATTCTTAAAAAGTGATAACAAAAAATGCAGAAAACTAGTGTTTACAGTTCGAGTTATAAAGTAAGTAAGTTAGCATACGTACGCACGTTCGTAATAGGTGTTTTGAGTAAATACATATATGTTATAAGAAAGAGAGAGTGAATAAATGATGACTCTACAGGTTGTCGCGTTTTTTTTTACAAGGAAACTATATGTGTTTATACATGAAACTAGAAACGAGACTTCCAATAGGTTTTCCCGACACAATTGAGCAGCAGGTTAGAAAATTGTCTATCATAGAGATAAGGTAGAACAGGGGTCATAAGCCCCTTTCAATCTAGGGAAGTCTTATGGCATTCCCCCCCCCCCAGAAGAAAATGGCTCGTTCGTCAGGGCTTAAGTAATTGAGTGTTACTAATATGTACGTTGTCGCCTTTTCACTTCCACGCTGTTAGACGTTCATTACTTGATGCACTATTGTAACTTTCCATGATGATTGCGTCTTCAGGGACCTCATCTGAGCCTGGTTTTACTTTTAAAGGTTTCTTCTTCTTTTTTATACTAAAGAAGAAAGAGAACGAATATGCTGGGTCAATAACAGCTTTAGGTCCGCCGAAGTGTACCCCACAATAATCCGCCAGCTTAGTGAGATATTTTGAATCATACTAGAGATTCATTTCCTTTGTACGATGTCCCCTACCTCAGTAATAGGGACTTTAAGATCCAACAACGCGGACGGCAACGAGAACGTGAAAAAAAAATTGGTTTAATAAGCAGAACAACAACTTCGCACGTGCATCACGCTTTTCTGTACATTTCTTTCCTGTTTTTGCACGACTACGACGTGAAAATGCCTAATTTTGCGTTTTATGGAGGACGTAAACAAGCAACGACGAAATTTTATTTCTCTTTCTGAGGGAGGGTTCGCCTACATTTGAAAAAGTAAATGGGTAGAAATAATCGCTATTAAGACTGAGGGAAAGCAAATTCACCTTTTAAGTGACGTTCTCGTTGCCGTCGCGTCGTTGGATCTTAAAGTCCCTAATAATTCTATGTGCTCAAGTTGATCATTTTATTCTTTGCTTTTCTGCTTATCGAATTGCCTAAAAGCTCACAACACTTGCACAAATATGACATGTAAGCAAAAAAAAGTATAGCGTTTGTTATCTCGTNAACAACAACTTCGCACGTGCATCACGCTTTTCTGTACATTTCTTTCCTGTTTTTGCACGACTACGACGTGAAAATGCCTAATTTTGCGTTTTATGGAGGACGTAAACAAGCAACGACGAAATTTTATTTCTCTTTCTGAGGGAGGGTTCGCCTACATTTGAAAAAGTAAATGGGTAGAAATAATCGCTATTAAGACTGAGGGAAAGCAAATTCACCTTTTAAGTGACGTTCTCGTTGCCGTCGCGTCGTTGGATCTTAAAGTCCCTAATAATTCTATGTGCTCAAGTTGATCATTTTATTCTTTGCTTTTCTGCTTATCGAATTGCCTAAAAGCTCACAACACTTGCACAAATATGACATGTAAGCAAAAAAAAGTATAGCGTTTGTTATCTCGTTTGTATAGCATTTATTAAATTTATTGTAATGGAACATGTACAACTCAGGCTGACCTATATTTACTGTTACATTTAGGTGCATGGCTCCAAAATCCGCCCGCGACAAACATGCACACTTTCCAACAGTGAACTCTTGTTTGCTTCATAATACATGAGCTGGGCGTAGTACCATAGTTGCTCACAACCCAGTGAGATTAAAAACTATCTGTTTTTAATAACTGTTATATGAAAAACTGATCAGGAAGTTAGCCTGCTAATACAGCTGTCCGTCTCTCCTCTCCGAGGGAGCTAACCGAAGCGAGAAGAGACGGCTGTATTCGCATGCTGCCAGGAAATATACACAGAAAACTTACCGCCAAATTACGAAGGCAATAATCAGAATGATGAAAAATATTCCAACAATAACACCGATTACAATCCATTTCCAGTTGTTGTTTTCACTTTCCTCGATAGGTTTTCTTGTTGTCGTCGTCGTCGTCGTCGTTCCGTTTGGTGTGAAGAGAGCTTTTATACTTGAGAAGGTTGCCCCAATTGCGCCCTCAAGCTCAGACTTGTATAATACGATGATATCAACCAAAGTGTTGCTAGGTAAAATTGAGTTATTTCCGATGAATAATCCTGGTGGTTGCTGCACGTAAAAAGCCACAGCGAGAGGAACTGATTCGTTGCTAGGATACCCAGGCAGAAGGTGGACATAGTCAGCAATGTAGAGTTCAAAATCGAGAGCGCGTCTAAAACCCAAGAAATAAGCGAATACTTAACTTTAATTCCGCTCTTTTATTCTCCTCACAAGTGCTTATTGCCAAGGTAACCGTAAAAGCGTGAAGCCCACTGCTTTGAGCCTATGTGTAGGCTAGACATGCAGCTCATAAAAGATATATTTCCGGTCATTACTCCCGTCCCTGTTATTTTAAAAATAACATTGTGGGGGACGGGGGGAAGGCGGGGTGGGGCGAATAGGGACCTTACGAAACCACGACGACGACGGCAACGGGAACGTAAATAAACAAAAGAGCAAAACAACAACTCTGCACGTGCATCACGCTTTTTTGTACATTTCTTTGCCTTCACTGCACAACTACGACGTGAAATGACCAAATGTTAAGTTAACTTGGGAAAGGGAATGGCAAGGCGATAAATTCTACTATCTCTGCCCGAACTTGAGCGCGTTCCCTTCTCTTCAGCTCCAGCCAAAATCCTCTTCTTTTAAGTAACAGGGCGAATTGGGATAATCTCGAAAAAGTTTAAAATGATGCAAAGTCTGTTTTTCAGCGACGTTTTCATGGAAGTCCCCGTTGTCGGATCGCCTGGTCCCTATATTCTTGTCACTTTGGACCGTTCAAATTCATACAAAATACATAAATAAATATGATTTAATGATAGCATATCCAGCCGAAGTGACTATTCGTGTACCATATTCCGGATAGAATTTGAGTTGGGAAATGTTGGTGTTAAAGGAGATTGAAAACTAGGAATAGACGGAGAAAAACCTCTTAAAGCAGAGAAGAGAACTTACAAAGAACTCTACCTGTATTTAACCTGCTAGGCAATCATTTGCTTTTCTCCGCACTTAGTCGAATCGCCCGATGGCAGTTCGCCCAGTCGATTCGCCCGATGTGTATATGTCGTTTTAAGCCTGAGAAAAAGGAATAAGCATGGAAGGACAGTGACTGCACATGTGGAACCCAAGCTTTACTAAAATAACATCTCTGATAAGTACGTTCACCGTGTTTCAGAGTGTTGTACGTTATCGGGCGAATCAACTTAAGTCTGGGCGAAAAACTGTCTGAGGCGATCTAGTTTCGGGAGAAACGACCACAGTTCCTCTCGTTTGGCTATTAGGAAACGGAAACGAATACTATACAGGCTATGGCATCGACCCCGAGGTTCGAACCCACGCCACATTGGTGGGAAGCCAGTGCTTTCACCACAGTAGCAACGTTGAACTCCAAAGGAAACAATGTTAGTGGCTCAACGTCGCGACCTCAAAGTGAGACAAGATGCAGCCGGTTTGCAGCCGGAGAGATGTTATCAAAATTTTAAAAATGCATGGTTGAAGTTCCTCCTAGGATTTAAACCCTAATACGTACATACAATGTATTTACCTCAAACGCGTTTCCTGCTTTAGTGCACATTCTGTCCTGTTCTCTGTACAGTAGCTGGTGGTGACTACAGCCGTTTTTTCTTTGAAAGACTTGTCAGTATCGAAATCCCATTTGAACTGTAGAAAAAGATGATTTTGTAAGAAACATAGGTTAGCAAATTTCTACATTTTTATAAGAAATGAAGACTGTTTCCACTCAATTTTTTGGGTACAATACCTCCCAAGTTTGAACATTAACTACGTCGCCATTAACAAAGCTATACATTAGGAAAACTGTCACCATAACTGTTTCAGTCAAAGACGAAAATTTGCTATGATTAGTGTTTTATTGACATCGAAGTTGTCATTGCAAGATAGTGACGTCATTACCTGTTTTACTTGTAGTGTTATTTCTCGGCTCTGGGAGGTTTTTTTCTCCAAAATCTTTCACCGGAGCTTGTTCCTCCAGTAGCTGTCACAATATTCTCAAGTTGAGCAAAATTTATGTGAGCGTAATCAAGATGTATTATTGAAAACACAAAATTTGCAACAGAACCATCAGCGCACAAGAGTCCATTTTTTATTGCCTTGAGTTTTTGATGACCTTGAAACTCAAAAGTCATATAAACCGATGATTAATCTCGAGGACATCAATTTTCAAATTATTTGCACATTTGTTAAAGTAGGCCACAATAACAAAACCGCCAACAAGAGCACCGTAATGCACCGCAATGCGCTTTAATCAAAATTCTTCTTTCTAGCAATACTGAAGGTAGCCTCCCACGCAGACGCCCCACTGATATACTGGAGGCTAAAGCTACAATAACTCCATGATCTATTCACACTCGTTTTTAAATAAAATATAACTATTAAGAGGCGAATTGGCATTGCAAAGCGCTTTGGTTTTATATAGAAATTGACCAATCATTACGGTCGTTGCACGTGTTTTACTATATTTCTTAACATAAAAACTTCATCCCAAAATATCTCGTTAACGCCCTCAAACTTTACGAACCCAGAGGCAGTTATTGGTGCAATAAGCTCCCGAAAACGATTTTGGAAATAAACCTCCCAAGAAATGAGAAATACAGCTGCATATAGGTGAAAAATTTTTCAACATCGTGTTCTGTCTCAAAAACCCAAAACTAATGGTCATCATTAACATATCATCGATAGAACAAAAATTTCGAAGTCCTGTAGTTCTAAAAGCGTTGACTACAAAAGACAGTCGACAATAACATAAAGAATGGTGACAGTCACATCTTAAAACCACAGTGGACTGTGTTTCGCAAAAAAAGTTTATGGGAATTTTAACCAATTACTTTTAGCCTCACCGCTTTACGTCACAAATTGGTTTTGTTAGGGAATTGGTCCACAGAACCTTCGGACTTCAGACTACATATAAGACCCTGAAGAAGGAAGGCCGTGCCTTCCGAAATATTGGTCAAAATATATGTATTCCCGACTGTAAAATCAGCCTTGCTTCTTTTGTTTTATATTTTCACTTATAGCTGATTAGATCCTTTATTAGGACCCGGTCCTTCTTTTTTGTAAGCTGGTCCTTGCATCAAAAATTGAATTTAATATAAATACTTGACTAGGGTTTGATGCTGATATAATTAATTATTATTGAAATTTATAAAGAACCCCAATGTTGATTCTGCACAAACCACTTTTCCCCTTTTATGTTACTGAGAAGATGGTTAATCAGTATTTCAATATTACTAATTCCCAAAGCCTCTCCGTGAGTGGCGGACAAGCGCACCCATCTGTCTAAACTCATTAGTTTAAGTTACCTAGCGTAATCCCTTCTGTACAAAAGCGGAAAAAAGGCTACGTAAACTTAAGTTAAACTAAAAGTATATAGCATTCTGTGAGAATCTGTTGGTTGTAACCTTTGTCCGCATTAACGTGGTCCGCTTTAATTGGGTTGAATTTAGCAAAAGAGGTTTAGGCTTTTCTCGAGGGTATTACACGGGTTTCCGTAAAGCAGGGTTCAATAGAAGTTTAGTTTTCTTTATTGGGGTCAGTCCGGTGGGGAAGCTTAACCCAGTTTCTGCAGATGAAGCTTCGAGATGTATTACTTTTTGCCCTGCTGGGTTAAGACGTCACCCAATTATTTAATTGGCTTTATTCTACTCATGCAGCATTGCATTACCAATACTCAGTCATAATAAGGGTCCCTGACTAAACATGCGGGAAAATAACAATACAGTTGCAAATTGGTAAAACTTTCACTTACTTCGTTGCTCGCTGCAATCGTAATCTCTACAGCATTTTCCTTTTCTTTTGTATTTGGCTGTCTAGGCTCTTCAAGCTCACGATCAGGAATAGACTCGTTTATTTCCAAACCTACAGACAGGAAAAACAGACAACACTCTGTCACAAGATCTTCAAATAGCTTTCAATTTACAACAAAGAGAGGATAAGGATAGCTCGTTAGTAGCTTCAACTCAAGTGGAAACTAACGTTCAATGCTGCCTGCGCGGTCAGCTTATATAAACCAATTAACCGCCGTTTATTTTCAGAAAAGTTATAGGTGAGCATCTTTGCTTATGCTGGAGAGAAAGGGAAAGTGGGGGAGGGGAAGGGGGACGGGAGGGGGAGGGGAGGGGGGAGGGGGAGAGGGAAGGGGACGGCGGACAGTGTAACGTGCTTACAAGTCCCAGAATAATCATTTTCACTTCTTTGCTCATTATGAATGGTTTGACGCCAGGAACAATACAATAAGAGAAATATGATCTTAATCCGAGCGAGTGGAGTCTTGAAAAAGGCTGATGGTAGCGGTGACTCGAGCTTTGACAACATATGCACTGACACATTACCTCTGAACTGGTATATTACCTCTGCATTTTCCATCGATAAAGTACAGGTTTTGACCACATTCACACTTGTACGAGCCACGAGTGTTAACGCAAATGTGAAACTCATCCGTGCAATTGAATAAATCATCATTCACACACTCGTTGATATCTGCATTAAAAAAAACAAACAAACAAACAAAAACGGCAGGTCATCAGTTGAACTACTCATTATTTATTTATGGATATTTTTCTCTTATGCCACTGATATTAATATTATAAAGGAAATAAAGGGAGATGTAAAGAATCAGCCATAAGAGGAAACAGAAAAAATCTGGGATTCGAACCCACGACCCTCCGTGTTCTAGATCTAGCCATCGAGCTACTGAGGACTCGTTGGCGAGCAAGGGTCATTCTTGTAGGTTGGACTTGCGAACCGCATCACGCAGTCACGCAGTCCATCACAAGCAACACATTAAGGCTTAACTACATCACGCAGTCACATTAATAGCAAGAAATGTGTCGCCTATGAAGGAGCCTCCAACCAACCAACCTATGCCACTGATATTAGTATTATAAAGGAAATAAAGGGACAGTCTTTATGATATTATATATCTCCGGCAGTGGTACAGGTTGGTTGGTTGGAGGCTCCTTCATAGGTGAGGCATTTCTTGCTTTTGACCACTCCAGAAATACCATAACATACCATAATGCGCTTTGTTTGTCACCCCAAAATTTTGCATAAGCATTGTCTTCAGATTCTCTTGGGAGTTAAAATGGCCCCAAGAGAAACTGAAAACAATGCTTATGCAAAATTTTGGGGTGACAAACAAAGAGTATTATGGTATGTTAAGGTATTTTTGGAGTGGTCAATTATTGTGACTGCGTGATGCAGTTAAGCCTTAATGTGTTTGCTTGTGAGGGACTGTGAGACTGTGGATGCGGTTCGTAAGTCCAACCCACAAAAAATGACCCTTGCTCGCCAACGAGTCCTCAGAGGGTCGTGGGTTCGAATTCCATCTGGGGCTCAGTTTTTTTCTGTGTCTTCTTATGGTTTATTCTTTACATCTCCCTTTATTTCCTTTATAATATTTTTCTCTTCTAATAAAAACACGATGGGATAAGAAGATCGTATATATATATTTTTTAGATTCAGTTCGTTATAGGGAAAACAATAGACATTTGGTGGCGGTGGTGGTGGTGGTGGTGGTGGTGGAGGGAAAACAATAGAAATGTGGTGGTGGTGGTGGTGGAGGTGGAGGGAAAACAATAGAAATGTGGTGGCGGTGTTGGTGGTGGTGGTGGTGGTGGAGGGAAAACAATAGAAATGAGGAGGAGGAGGAGGAGGAGGAGGGAAAATGGGAATAAAAAAATTGCGGAAGGAAAATAACAAAATTGTGAAAAGGAGAGGGGTAAGTAAAACATTGTTTGCAGTGTAAAAAAAGAGCTATTTTGCCTTTTCCTTCATTAATATGCACGATTTGCCCGCCAAAAATCAGTGAACGGGAACTAGGACAATCACAGCAGCAGCAAATAGGACAAGAGCTAGTTTGTCTTTGCCCTCATTAATATGCACGATTTGCCCGCCAAAAGTCAGTGAACCGGAACGAGGATAATCACAGCAGCAGCAAATAGGACTTGCATAATTACATGACGCCTCCGTGATTTTAAGTCACAGACAAGTTTGACTTTACTCCTCAGACAGTATGTCATAGACGCTAATTTATTCCACCGCATTTTATTCATGTGATCAATACAATAGGTTATGTCATAAAACAAAAATAAACCAGTTTTATCAACCAGGCTAAAAATAGAACATGACAAACCGGTCAAACCAGTATACTTAATGAGATTCCACCGCAAGTTAATGAGATTCCTGCGCATTTTATTCATGAGATCAAGACAATAGCCTATGACGTCAGCGGCGTTAATGTATTCCTCCCCACCCTAATGAGAATCCTCCCAAAAAAAGGGGTTAATTCGGTCCCTCCTATACTTCTATGGTGGTTTGATGTCGGACGAAATTTAATGGCATTTAAACCTCAAAAAATAAAACCACTTTCCTTCATCGTCCGAGAATATAATTTGGGACTAGGGTAGTAAACTACTAATCGAGTGGAAATTAAATTAAAGGTATTCTACAATTTTATATCCTCAGTTGAAGTCAAAGAGTGAAGTTGGAGTATATTAAAGTTAGAACGGCTATGTTAAAATAACACACACTGCCTTCATACCTTCACACGTGTATCCATCTCTGCTTATTTCGAATCCCTTTTCACACGAGCAGTTGTAACTTCCTAAAGTATTTTCACAAATCTGATTGCAACGATGAAGAGATTTGTCTGGGTCGCACTCATCGATGTCTGACAAGATAAAGATGTATATAATGTTACGAAGCAATAAATCCAACGGACTGTAACAGACAACATCGTTGGCATCATAAATGTCACGGGAATTCAATCTTTTGAGAGCCGGTTGCACAAGTTCCTCCCGCAATGTTGACTAGAAATGGAAACTGCTGACTGTTTAGTTCCAAACTTTTTTCGTTTTTTTCTTTTTCTGCATTACAAGCTGCAGGCTCGATTTTCGGGGGATTGCGACGTTCAATGTCGCAATCTTCGCATATTTCTGAAGGGCGAGGCGCCAAGTCTATTGTTTTGAACCAAGGGTTATATTACATCAAGAGACCCTGAGCCTATCTTAAAGCTGTCAACAATGTTCGTTTTATTGAGCAATCTTTCATCTTCGACACTTAATCCAGTTTATCTTAAGTGGACACCCAACCTAGTTGCTATTCACGTGCACTGTCGAAAGCATAATATCAAATAGACTTCAAAAATTCTGCATTGGAGCTTCACTCTTTGTCTTTAATTTTAGTCGACCCACTCAATAAACAATAAATAAGAACAATATTACCGAAAAATAATTACAACTGAGAACTTGATGAATAAACAATGAAAAAAACAACTCAATTATCTCTCAGGGAGATCACCCGCCAAAGCGGATACCCACGAGGTTTGTTCGGTTTCAACATAGACGGAGGAAATTTTTACATCGCCAGTATAAATCTGGCCTAATTGTCACATTTGATCGAAGAGAGATATTTACGCAAAAAAAAAAAAAACTATCACAGTTCACAAATGATTTAGACATTATCTTAATATTTTACCTGAAACTGTCGAAATTAAAGTATTGCCGCCCGCGGACAAGACTAGCTTTTTTCCGGTTTCAGGGTTTCCGGTGTACATCAAACACAGGCATCACGCTGAATATTATCCAGACTGAGAGCCGTAGATCAGAAAAAAAAATCACAATTACTAAATTTCGCTTTTGAAACCAACACCACTTGTGGTAAGATTGGGCGCATCGCATAAGAGCTAAAGACTTAAGGGGAAGAGAAAATAAAAATCTACTGAATTATAAACACTAACAAAAACAAAATATGAACAAAAACAACAACTCTGTAACGACTAGCTAAAACACGATCGATTCAAGCTGTGACTTACTTTATACTTTATCACAGCTTCTTGAGAATGGGCGCGCTGCCTGTAAACCATTAGGAAGAGTAGAGAAAAATCTACCGAATTATACAAACTAAAGCAATGTAAAAAAGCGGCATTTACTAGCTAAAACACGATCGATTTTAGCTATGTACTATTCACTTTAAGAAAATCTCCCTTCACCTCTTAAACTTGGGCGCCCCGCCTGTAAGCCAAAAGGGAGAGGAGAGAATAATCCACTGAATTATCCAAACTACATAGCGCATGAAAACTGCAATTGGCTACATAGTAAAACATGATCGATTCAAGCTACGAGTTTTTTACCCTTGAAAAAAACTCTGTTTACCTCTTAACGTTGGGCGCGCCGCCTGTAAGCTAAGAGGGAGAGGAGAGAATAACCTACTGAATTATCCGAACTAACACAGAGTGTAAAAACTGCAATAGGCTAGCTAGTAAAACATGATCGACTCAAGCTACAAGTGTTTCAATTTAAATAAATCTCTCTTCACCTCTTAAACTTGGGCGTGCCGCCTGGAAGCCAAGAGGGAGAGGAGAGAGTAACCAAACTAACACAGCGTAAGAAAACTACAATTGGCTAGCTAATAAAATATGGTCTATTTAGGCTACGAGCTTTTTGCCCTTGAAAAAAATCTCTCTTCACCTCTTAAACTTGGGCGCGCCGCCTGTAAGCTAAGAGGGAGAGGAGGAAAATTTACTGAATTATCTAAACCAAAACAGCGCATGAAAACTGCAATTGGCTAGCTAGCTAAAACATGACGATTCAATCTACGAGTTTTTTAACTTAAAAAATCTCTCTTCACCTCTTAAACTTGGGCGTGCCGCCTGTAAGCCAAGAGGGAGAGGAGAAAAAAATTTACTGAATTATCCAAACTAACATAGCTCATGAAAACTGCAATTGGCTACATAGTAAAACATGATCGATTCAAGCTACGAGTTTTTTACCCTTGAAAAAAATCTCTCTTCACCTCTTAAACTTGGGCGCGCCGCCTGTAAGCCAAGAGGGAGAGGAGAGAATAATCCACTGAATTATCCAAACTAACACAGCGTATAAAAACTGCAATAGGCTAGCTAGTAAAACATGATCGACTCAAGCTACAAGTGTTTCAATTTAAATAAATCTCTCTTCACCTCTTAAACTTGGGCGTGCCGCCTGGAAGCCAAGAGGGAGAGGAGAGAGTAACCAAACTAACACAGCGTAAGAAAACTACAATTGGCTAGCTAATAAAATATGGTCTATT